>APFE031361608.1:231566-251934 GCA_000404065.3 Pinus taeda | reverse complement strand
TTTTTTTGGGATGGCCTTAAATCGGATATTCAAAAGTTTGTGGCAGAATGTTTGGTTTGCCAACAAAATAAATTTGAAACAATTAAGACCCCAGGTCTATTACAACCTTTATCCATTCCTAACCAACGTTAGGAAGAGGTTTCAATGGATTTTATCACAAGTTTACCCAAGTCCGAAGGAAAGAGTGTTATCATGGTGTTAATAGATAGACTTACCAAGTATGCACACTTTTGTGCATTATCTCATCTATTTAAAGGGAGTACAATTCCTACTGCATTTATGCAAACAATTCAAAAGCTACATGGAAACCCAAAGATTATTGTAAGCGAAAGAGATCCCATTTTCACTGGAATTTTTTGAATAGAATTATTTTCTTGTCTTGGTACTCAGTTAGCTCATAGATCCTCTTATCATCCTCAATCTGATGGGCAAACTAAGATAGTAAACAAATGCTTAGAATGATTTCTTTGTTGCTTTGTATATGATAAACAAACACAATGGGTCAAATGGTTGCCTCTGGCTAAATGGTGGTATAACATTTCCTTCCATATTGCATCAAAAACAACCCCATTTATGCCACTTTATGGATATCATCCACCATCCATCACATGATATTTAAGAGAAAATTCTAAGGTTCAAGCAGTGGAAGATCGCATCGAGCATCAACAACAAGTTCTCCAACTCTTAAAGGATAACCTCACTTTGGAGCAGAATAGAATGAAACAACAGGCAGCTCAACATCGCAGCGAAAGAAGTTTTGATGTAGGTGATTGGGTAATCCTACGGCTACAACCATATAAACAAATTTCCCTCAAGCAAGCTAAGAAGGATAATCAATTAACACCAAAGTATTATGGTTCGTACAAGGTGCTGTAAAAGATAGGTACTATGGCATACAAATTGGAGCTTCTTGCAGCTTCCCGAGTGCACCCAATATTCCATGTTTCATGTTTAAAGAAGGTTCTAGGTGACAAGCTCCCAGGTCAAACAATATTTCCAGAACTTGACGAGGAAGGAAAATCATACTGGAACCTGAAGTAGTCATAGGAAACAAGAACTCGACAACGACGAAATCGATCAATTTCAGAGTATCTCATCAAGTGGAAGAAGTTACTCGCTGAAGATTCCACATGGGAGGATGAGAATTTTATACAAAAGCATCCATAACTATTCAAGCATTGAGAACAACACTTTTTTGAAGGACATGGACATGTTAGGTCCCTATAATACTAGTTATTCCCCCATTACTATTGTCATTGTAGCTCTTATTGTTATTGTTGTGCCCCTATTGTCTCCATATTGTTATTATTGTGGCCCATAGAAGCCCACTATTTTTTATTTTTGTGCCCTTATATTATTATTGTTAGGTCGGCTTTGGTTATATTGTGACCCCTTAGACTCCTATATATAGAAAGGGGGGTTTTGTCATTTGTATCATTGAAGAATTGTTCATTTGTGTAATGAAAAGGAGGTTGCCCCCTCAAAGAGGCTGATTTCTAAGTCATTGATCTATCTTTTCTATATTTTTGTGAGTTGGTTTCATAACAACAACTAACTGTGGTCCCTTTCTTAAATGCAGGTCAACCACTTACAATTATTAATACGGGCTTTATTGACTCTTTAACTAGCTATGACTATGACTCGACCCCATTGGCTTTATTACATAAATAAAGGGATTAGGGTTGGGCCCTAACAAAGGGAGCGACCAACAACCCAAAGTCGCTCTCACAGGCCTGCCTGCCAGCGAATGTGGTCTAGAATTGCCAGTTCTGTGCCAGCAACCGCAGGATTTCAACCACTTTTCTAGCCCATAATCCTGGCCTCTGCCCAAAATTTGTAGTAACTTTCAGAAATCATTAAAAACACAATAACAATGTTGATCAATCAAAAATCACCCTCAGGACTATGCCTGAGTATCCCCAACCGGGACTGACTTTCTGTCAAACATTTGGCTTCAATGCAACCTACAAGTCCAGGATACAAGGCAAAGCATAAATGATTGAAACAAATTATGAAACATAACTAGAAGGATCATCTCCTTTTGCAATGAACTACTACATCATCAATTAGGTCTTGCATTCATCCATTTAGCAATTACAAGTAAATACATGAAATTACCATGACATGAACGAGTCACACAACCATGCTTATAACCAACATTAAACCATGTAAATATGAGATATATGACAGTGTTGAAGATAATGGAGAATATCCTAGAATAGGTTGAGTTGGTTCACGTAACCTCAGGATAGGAATTAGTTTTTATTTCTTAGGATGTTGTTCTGACTTCCCTAAAACCATGTTTTCTATCTAATGTGTAATGTGCATGAACAATGTAGAGCATTCTGAAGAGCCAGGCTCTCTTGGTTCAAACTCTCTTTCGTAGAGTTGACTAGTGGGTTTTATTATTTAATACAAACATTGCCATTTTTATCATGGTATCAGAGAGTCAGGGCTGAGGAACCTGTACGCTAACTGGTGGGTGGTTCTTTGAACCAAGATCATCACAAGTGTGAGGAGGATGACTGCGACGATTCCGAGATCATCGTTGGTTCTGAGGGTACCTCTCGAACGAGGGCACTGTAGCTCCTTTGCCCATATTTTAAACTCTTTCGTCGCAAGAAATATGTGTAGAACTGCGACGACGTCACAGAAAAGACAAGTATATCTGTGACGATCGTGGAATTCAAGAACAAGGTTGTGGCTGCGAGGGGAAGCCAAGAACAAGGTTGTAGCTATCAGAGAAGCTGCGTGGGGAAGCCAAGAACAAGTTTGTAGTTGACAATAGAAGGTAGTTTGGTGGTTGAGAAGGAAGCCACGGTGATCAGCGGGTGTGCTGCAAGATCAAATAACATTGAAGAACAGTGATCTGTCTCTGTCACAGATCTAGGGTAAATTTAACATCTTTTACCTTTCAATTTTTTTCTTCTAAATCGCCAAGATGAATAATAATATATTTGAAACATGCATGAACAAGCATAACAAGCTTAATGGTTCCAATTATGCAAATTGGAAGTTCAAGATGCAGAATCTGCTAGAAGCGTAGAGTGCTTAGATGATTGTGAATGGGGATGAGCCGAAGCCCGCGGCTAGATCAACATCGATCCTAGATTGGGAGAAACGAGAAAGTAGAGCAAGGACAATGTTAAAGATGTCAGTGAAAGACTGCATTATACCGCACATCAGAGAAGGTAAGTCAGCTAATGAGATCTGGGGAATTCTGAAGGAATTGTACGAGATCAGGAATTCAAATTATCTTATGTTCCTCAAGAGTAAGATCCCGTCCCTGAAGATGGAGAATGAAACAATTGTTTCATTTGTAGCAAGGATCAAGGATCTAAATAACAACCTAGCAGACATTGGTCATATAGTTGACAATACAGATATTGTAACCGTTACAATGAATGGTGTCACTAATGATTATCAAATGTTCATCACTGGGATAAATGCCAGAGAGAATATCCCTCATTTTGAAGAGCTAACAGGTATATTGATGAAGAAAGAAGAGAGGAGATTGACTCTGAAGCCCCAGAGTGCTGATCTTGCATTGATGGCGAAGAAAAACTTCTATAAAGGGAAAGGAGGTCCACAACAGCAAAACGGAGAAAGTTCACAGAAACGGCCAAATTGGAATCAAGGTATGCATCCCAATAAAAACTACTCTAAAACTAAATGTTTTTATTGTGGAAAATTGGGTCATATTGCCAGGGAGTGTAGGAAAAAGAAATATCATGAAGAACAACAGAAGGCAAAAAGACATGCAAGTCATCTCGCGAATGACAATCATGTGGAATTTCAGATTTTTCATGGTAGATCATGATGAAAATGTTTATGCAAACATCTGGTATGTAGATTCAGGAGCGTCAACACACATGACAAGGAATAAGCACTGGCTCGAGGATTTTAAAGAAGTCAACGAAGGCACACAGATTTACCTAGGTGATGACAGAAGTCATCAAATCAAAGGGTGTGGGAAAGTTTTTGTCATTCTACCTAATGGTAATATCAAACAAATTTATAATGTTATGCATGTGCTTGGCATTATAAAGAACTTCATTTATGTATCTATGATTATAGACCAAGATTTGAAAGTTGAATTTTTAAAATCTATTTATTACATTAAAGATCTGCTAGATGGCATGAAGACAATTGCTATAGGAATCCAAATAGGAGGACTGTACAAGTTGGATGTGAGACCTGCACCGATTCGAGCATTGACAACAGCGAGCCTGACTACAGAAGAGCTTTGGCATCAGAGATTCGACCACATCAACTACAATGATTTGTTGTTATTACAAAAGAAAGAAATGGTAAGAGATCTTCCTATGCTAAAGCAAGTACATGATGCCTGAACTTTAGGAAGAATGCATAGAGAAGAATTCCTTGTTCAAGTAGAAAAGAAGCATAGGGATATACTTGAATTAGTGCACACAGACCTTTGTGGACCCATGCAGATAAAATCATTAGGAGGTGCACTGTATTTTCTACTGTTTATTGATGATTGTGCGAAGTTTTCTTGGGTGTATTTCTTAAGTAAGAACAGCCAAAATTCTAATACTTTAAGCAATTTAAAAATATGATTGAAAGAAAAACAGGGAAAGAGATAAAAATTCTTCGTTCTGATCAAGGGGGAGAATACATGAAGGATGAGTTTATCAGGTATTGTAAAGATCATGAAAGTTTGCAACAGTTCATAGTACCCCATACTCCACAGCAGAATGGAGTAACAGAAAGAAAGAACATAACGCTGGTGGAATGTGTTAGAAGTATGTTGAAAGGTAATAATATTTCAAATGGTTTTTGGGCTGAAGACATGAATACTACAGTTTATTTGAAAAATAGGAGTCCTACAAAGAGTCTTGATTTTAAATCTCCTTATGAAGCATTATATGGATTTAAGCCTGCAATAAAACACTTAAGAATATTTGGATCTAAAGCATTTGCCCACATTCCAAAGGATGATAGAAGAGAATTAGATTCAAAAGCCATCAAAATTACCTTTTATAGGGTATTATTTGTCATATAAAGCATACAAATTATTTAATCCCTCTACTCACAAGATTTTTGTTAGTAGAGATGTCAAATTCCATGAGCATGATCATCAATAATCTATTAAGCACAATGAGGAATGGGACATTCTGTACTTGGTGGAAGAAGAAGCAGGGAACAATTAGGATCAACAACAGAAAAAGGCAAAGGATGAACAACAATAGCAATAGACAAAGGCAGAGGACGAACAGCAACAACAACAGCAACAATAGAAACAACAACAACAACAATAGCAGTAGGAAGTGAAAGAAAATGATGATCAAATAAGGTTTGAAGCCACCCCACCACTTAGGAGATCAAGTAGGAAAGCTCAAATGCCTACAAGATATAGGGAAAATGATTTTATAACTAGTATGATGAATGTGGTTGAACCTTCTAGTTATAAAGAAGTAAATGAATGTAGTGAATGGAAAACAACCATGGAACAGGAATATGATTAAATAATCAGAAATAACACTTGGGAATTGGTTGAACTTCCTAGAGGAAAACAAACCATAGATTTTAAATGGTTATATAAATTGAAGTTAAATGTAGATGGAACCGAAGAAAAACTAAAAGCTAGGTTGGTAGCAAAGGGGTACTCACAAAAAGAAGGGATAGACTATGAAGAAACCTTCGCCCCTATAGCTAAATTGAACACTATCAAAATGTTAATTGCTTTAGCTACTAAGAAACATTGGATGATGCACCAACTAGATGTAAAGTCTGCATTTTTAAATGGAGAACTAAAAGAAGAGGTTTATCTAGAGCAACCAGAAGGGTTTTTCCATAAAGGAAAAGAACATTTAGTCTGAAGATTGAAGAAATCACTTTACGAACTAAAACAAGCTCCCAGGTCTTGGTATGAGAAGATTGATTCATTTTTCTACAAGCTGGCTATAATTTAAAATGACCCTAATCTTTACACCATGAAAGATGAACAAGGGTGTGTAGTGTTGATTTCGTTGTATGTAGATGATTTGATCATTACAGGTGATGCTACATATCTAATCGATGAAATCAAGCAACAAATGTCACAGGGGTTTGAAATGAAACACCTTGGTGAACTCAAATATTGTTTAGGTCTTAAGATCTTGAGAGATTCAGGTCAAACATTTATGTCCCAAGAAAAGTATGTCAAATGCATGTTAGAAAAGTTTAGGATGGATCAGTGTAAGCCTGCAGCGGTAGCATTGCAGCAGAACATCAAATTGCAGTGTGAGGATGGCTCAAAAGCAGCGAATGAAACACTTCACAGACAATTGGTTGGGAGTCTAATCTACCTAACCACCACCAGACCTGATTTGGCTTATGTAGTCAGTGTGCTAAGTCAACTTATGTCTAAGCCACTTGAAAGCCATTGGAATGCATCCAAAAGTGTTTTGAGGTATCTACAAGGTATTGTAGATTACGGTATTATTTACACTGACTCCTCTACTGTTAGATTTGCAGATTAAAATTCGGCTGGGAATGTAGATGATCGCAGATCTATAACAGGTTATGCATTCAGCATTGGATCTGGGGTGATCACATGGAGCAGCAAGAAGCATAACACAATCTCCTTGTCCCTAGTGGAAGCAGAGTATCGAGCCATGTGTGCAACAACATGTGAGGCAGTTTTGTTGTGGAGACTTCTCCAGGATGTTGGGAAGAACAGATAGACGGAAAAAAAATCAGATGTGACAATCAGAGTTCAATCAAACTTGTCAATAATTCGATGTTTCACAAAAACACTAAACATATTGATACACAATTCCACTTTGTAAGGGAGAAAGTGCACTCCAAAGAAATCCATTTGGAATATTGTAATACATGTGATAATGTTGCAGACATTTTCACTAAGCCTCTTGGAAAAGTTAGGTTTCAAATGTTTAGGGAGATGTTAGGCATATTTGTTAACCCATTCTCCATTAATGGGGAAGTGTTAAAGATAATGGAGAATATCCTAGAATAGGTTGAGGTGGTTCACGTAACCTCAGGATAGGAATTAGTTTCTATTTCTTAGGATGTTGTTCTAAATTCCCTAAAACCAATGTGTAATGTGCATGAACAATGTAGAGCATTATGTAGAGCAAGACTCTCCTGGTTCAGAATCTCTTTCGTAGAGTTGACCAGTGGGTTTTATTCTTTAATACAAACATTGCCATTTTTATCAGACAACCATTAAATCCACAAATAAATCGGTGGAAAAGTAAGAGAACGTAGCTTTTATTAATCATAGGCATATCCGATCAGTTTCAGGACTTCCACGTACCACCCAACCATAGACATGGTTGAACCAAATCTCCCTTTTAGCCAATCACCCTCGTGCCATATTCCAAGCATGAATGTGGGATATCATAGAACAACTAATCCAAGAACAATTAAGGGAATCTAAAGGTTAAACCACCTCCACCCTCATCCAACCGTGATCACACCAAAACTGATGCTCCAATCACAACCGAACAAAACTTGGAATGTCATCTGGAATCCATCACTATCCTTGAGGAATTTTTCGTTTCCTTGTCTCTCAGGCTTTACCGCAATCCAAAGCCGAATCACTAGGCCTTAAATTGAGACTTCTCCCTTAGGATTTATCGTGTATCCCGCCAAAACCGGTCAAGGGATTCCTAGGCCTTTGGAAATGAACCTTGAGAACACCTTCGCCCTGGATTCCTAAATCCATCTAGTAAACCAAAGCTCAAAAACTGAAATAAACATCCAAGCATACCATGGAATCTGGAAAAAGGCTAAGATAGGTTGAAATCCATTGTCATAACCCAGCAAATCCATGCCACCGACAACAAGAGAACCAAACACCAACATAGAAAGCCATGCATGTCCAAACCAGCTAAGAAATCACACATGCAAAAGGTTACCTGCAAGTATTCTTGCTGAAGCTGCTTGATCCTGCTTTCCTTTCCTTGTTCCTTGCTTGTTGTTCCTTTCCTTTGCTTGCCTTCCCTTTCCTTCGTTCCAAACTAGAGTGCTCCAAGAAAACTCTAAGTGACAAAGAGAGTGAGAGAGAGAGAGAATAATAAGAGAGCTCCAAACTTGAACTTAACAAAAGCCATGAAATGATCCTTAGAAGCCCTTTTATACATGAGGCCTCTAATTTCTTCATTTTCCATTATTTTCCTTCAATTTTCTCCTCACATGCAACCTATGACCTTTTACCTTCCTCTTCTCCTAATTTCCTTTATTTTCATAAATAAGTGTGCCAAAAAGCCTTTCTGCCTTTTAATGTCGTTGCCTTAGCCTTTGCCAGTTTTCCTTAGACAAAACACACATCCAGTGATGCCCACTAGGATATATTTGCCCAACATTCAGCTTGGAATAAGTGTCCCTTAACCGTGGTCTTATTTTGTTTTTATTAATTTTTATTACGTGAAATTTTCACTAGGATTGTTACAAAACCCTCCCCTATGGGGAACATCATCCTCAATGTTAAACCACACCATGACCTTAGAAAAACCACTGGAAAGCAAACATACTGGCTATGGATCTTTATAACTTAGCTCGTTGCAGTATTTACAATGAAGAACCTGCTCAAAAGAAAAACATCATGACAACATGACAATATAACAACCATAATAACATGACACTCATACCACTTGTTGGAGCTTTATAACTTAGCTCATGGAGGTATTTACGTCCATATACATATATATGTACAAATATCAAAACGTCAACAAAACATATGCCAAACATAAACCAACATCAAACCAAAACTACTTTGCCTCAACCGACAAAAAATGAAGGATATAGGGCACGCATCTGATCCACCAACTCCCATATAGCTTCCTCATGCCCAAAGTGCTTCCAATGCACTTTAACTTGCTTTATGGCTCTGTTCTTGAACATGAGATGTTTCCACTGGAGTATGCACTGATGCTGCATTTAGAACTCTCCTTCTTGCTCCACCTGCAATACAAACCAATCAATAACATGATCAACATCCTTTATTTACTTCTTAAGCAATGAAATATGGAATTTCACTGTTGGAGGCAGTGCAAGTCAATATGCCACTGGTCCATTCCTCTCAAGGATCTCAAAAGGCCCGCAATACCATGGTGCCAACTCGGCACATGAGCCAATCCTCAAAGAGATTTTCTTGGTCTTTATGCACAAATACACATGCTCCCCAACCTGAAACTCTTTGAACACCCTTTGTTGATACACATAACTCTATTGTCTATCTTGTATTTCCTTTAGATTATTCGTTATAACCTACATTTCCTGCTCCATGTTTGCTAACTTGTTCAATCCAATAAGTACCATGTTCACTGGATCACTCCAGCTGATGGGAGTGTTACAACTCTGCCCATATAATGCCTCAAAAGGACTCGTTCTTAATGACTCCTAATAACCATTATTGTATGTGAACTTAACCAATGGAATATACTCCTCCCATTTCCTCTACTGGTGCATCACATATATCCTCAGCATATCCTCCAAAATCATGTTGACACTCTCTGTCTAACCATCTGTCTATAGATGATAAGTTGTGTTGAAGGCTAACTTTATAACCAAGCCTGCAAATAGCTCCTTCCAAAACTTGGAAGTGAACTTTGCATCCCTACCCAACACATTCTTCTTTATAACACCATGTATTCTCACTATCTCTCTCATACTTTGTTTTGTCTGTTTACTGAGCTATGCCACATCTTTATGGCTGTGATTCCTTCTTCTTCCATACATTGTAGTGTGATGATGTTTTCTCCTTTTGGTATGTTGGTTGAAATTTGCTACTGCATTATTTTTCTATATGACCAAACTTGTTACAAGCATAACATCTTATATGTTTCATATTCTTTGTAAAGCAATCAATGGTTTTGTGACCAAACATATTGCAAGAAAAACAATATCCCTTAAAGTACCTGAAAGCTGATGATCTTTCTATGTCACGGTTATTAGCTTGAACCATTCTACTTCTACATCTTGTTGCAACATGTCCAAAATTATGACATACAAAACATTCAACATTATTCATCAGAGGAAAGAAGTGATTATATCTTCTATAGTTAGGAGTAAATGATTGTATTTGAAGTCTTTTTTTCCTTGGTTGTTGATGGGGTTGACCTCTTATCTCCTTGTTGAGCATTTTAGATTTTGCATTAGATTTCCTTGCCTCATCTTGTGAGCTAGATTCACCTTCAACAGTTTCATGAAAACCAAGACCAAATTTGATGATAGGAGACCTTTAACTACTAAGAATATTATCCAAAATCTTAGTACTATCTTGAAATCGTAATAGTTTATCCTTTTCTTCTAATTTACCTTTTAAAATATTTACTTCAACTTGATATTGCTCTTCCTCTTCCAGATATTGTTTCTTCATGAGTTCTTCAGCCTTTCTACCTTCTTCCACTTGTTGCCTTAATTTGATAATCTCATCCTTTTGTTCTTGATCTGCTTGTGGTAGTTCTTCATTATGCTTATTTGAATTTTCAAGATCTCCTTTTAGAGAGACCATCTCACCTTCAAGATTTTTATAATAACTCGATCTTTCTATAAGTTTCTTGATTGTTGTATCCTTTTCATTTACTTCATTTCTCAATGATGTCACTTCATCCTGTAGCCTTTGACATTGATCTTACTTTTCTTTGTATTGCTTTCTTACTTTGTTTCCTTCCTCCAACTGAACTTTTAACCTGGTAACTTCTTCTTTGTAGGCACATTCCCTTTTGTCAATTAGATCTTTTTTATCTCTAATTATGTCTGTGATATTTTTAAATTCTGCCTTTGATTTGATTTCTTTCTCTTTCACCCATAAGAGTAATTTCAGTTGTTTCACTGTCACATTCATTATCTTCAAATGAATAGAGAAATGTATCATGAGAGTCATACATGATAATTCTTTTGCTTGTTCATCTTCATTCTGAGGTGATTCTGAATCTGAAGAGTTGCTTCCACATAATGGCCAATAATCTCTCCCACTGTCACAATTCCTTTGAGATGTCTTCTTCTTTTGAGGTGCTTTCTTCCTTTGCTTCTTTCCCATTGTTACTATGGATCTCCTTGAAGTGATCAAGCTTCTACCAAAGGACATGCTCTGATACCAATTGTTGGGAATAATACGGGGGGGTGGTGAATTAGTATTTACAAATCAATAACTTTTCATTTCCATAATCAGATTTATATACGCTACTTCAGTGAAGGGAACTCGCGTGTGCACGCAGTTGTTCTTAAGGCAACCAGAGTATATCCAGTGAACTTATGATTCAGTTAATTCATGATATGTTGATCTTTAATTAGTGCATCAATACTTTATTAAACATTAAACAGTAACCATGTGCAGTAATAAAAAATAAACCATCACACCTAAGAAACACACATGAACATCAATATTTAAGGTGGAAACCCAAAGCGAGAGAAAACCACCTCTTGCTATTGTCTTTGTCTTCCTTTAATATCAAGAGTAATTTGTTTACAAGCTTGTACTAGTGCAGACTAATATCAATACGCAGGCACCCACCTGCATAAGGCTACAACCTTCTCTCGTTCTCTAGCTTATACTGGAAGGGAGCTACAACCCCCTAGCTCTTGTACTAGCGGCGGCCTACAGAAGGCTCCAACCTTCACTAATTCTCCAGCTACTATTGGAAGGGAGCTCCAACCCCTTGATCAAATCACCAGCCACTACTCGATGGAAGCTTTGACTTCCTCACTGAGGGCTCTAACCCTCAGTATCCTCTAGGGACCATGTTTCATAAATTTTCATACTGGATACTCCTGGTACACAACAACACAATATGTAGGCCACATTTCACAAAATTTTCATATTGGACCCATCAGTAACATTGAATCTCAAAATCAATCACCACTGTAATACATCCATCAAATACATCTGCATCAACCAATCAATGAAACTCAATCATCAATCTCTGATATAATTGAAACCCATCATCAATCTTTGAATCAACCATAACTGAATCAATCAATCACTGAAACCTCTGACATACTAAATCAAACAATCATTGAAACTTTGGCACAACTGAATCAATCATCCATTGAAACCTCTGACATACAGGATCATATTATCACAACTTATTCAACCATTCATTCAAACTTAATCAAATTCAACCAATCAACTAGAACAGACAAATCACTTAACGAGTACATAGATCTGAACCCATAACACTGCATCAACAACCAGAACCAACTGTAACATCAAAAGTCATGTGTAAGAATGTATACGCTGTTTCAATGAAGCCAGCCTACGTTTATATGCTACTTCCTTAAGCCCAACCTGTGTATACCTCTAAAGATACTAAAAGATAAAACCTTTGAACCACGATCGTACCAACCAATAACAATGTGAAGATCTATTGCCAAATTACAGATATCTAAATAGACAACAACAAAGAACACCCTTCTCACTTAATCAATCAATCAATTCATACTCAATCTCCTTATTCATTCATTCCTACTTTTAGATCTAAGAAGACATTATTAACAAACATCAGTAAATCAGCAACACTGATCAGATAAATCAGTCATTTTTGAACAACACTCTTTTCTTTTGTATACACTACTTGGAAGCTTCGAACCAGCATGTATACATGTCTTCACCAAGGCAAACCAACGTAAAGATCTGCAAATAAAAACTTATAACTTCGCATCTATTCCAGTCTTCAGATATACCCATATCATAGCATTTAAAGCACAAAACATTTGCTAGCATTCATATCTAGCCTATCCATTATCAGATCTCATAATGATAAGTAATTATGATCCTAATCCATCATTAGATCTCATCCATCATCAAACACTCAGGTGCATACTTAGTCTAGATCAAGCAAAGCATCAGAAACCCATAACATGCATAATTGCTTTTGATCTAACACTTCATAAGATATTCATTACTTGTGCTCTTAGCCCTTTGATCTTCTCTTCCTTATATACTTTTAGCCTTTCTCAATATCTCAGATCAAAACAATGCTTAGAACCTGTGGTATTCTTAGACGGGATCAAATAACCGTTACTCCACTCAATATTGTGGGCTAATACCATGGTATTGACCCTTGGTATTCTTTATTCTTGAATTTCCTTGATTTTCCAACCCATACGCGCTTTTCCTCTTGTGAAAGTGCGTGCATATGTATATGCTCTTTTTGTAGAGTGAATCCACGTGTATACGCTCCTTTTATACAGTGAACCTACATATACAACTTAACATACTTGAAAATGTCCTTTTTCTTCAGCTTCTTGATTCTGATCTATAGTCCTTTGTTCCTTCATCCTATTCTTTTGTACCATTACTTTGTTCCCTCTCAATAGACCTATTATAATGTGATTTGCCATTGTACATTACTTCTAAACTGATTCCTTTGAATTGTCTTGCATTTTGTCACATCTATAAACACAACTGCCATTCATTATGTCACATCTGATATCTCTTATTTATATTCATCTAGTTACCATATACAATCGAGTTGTTCTGCTACAAGTGGGTTGTCATCAAGTACAACACATGCATCATAATGCCAACAATCTCCCCCTTTGGACTTGACGACAACCATATTGGTGTTGATTACTTCAAGTTGTAGAACCTATTAGATGTATCAAGCAACACCAAGATACTCTCCCCCTTTGACATCAAGGGCAAAGGGAGGACCAATATATTCTCTCCTTTTGGGATCAAGGGAAAAGGGCTGATCAAAATGAAGACTTCCATATCTAAACAACTGAATATGAACATTGATCATGATCCCCCTAGGCACATGTTGAATTCTCTGATTAAACTCCCCCTTTCTACATGCTGAGATGCACTAAACCATCCATGCTCCCCCTGACCACATGCAGAGTCTACAAAAATATTTTCCAAAATAATAACATGAATCTATAACTCAATTATGTGAGTTTGACCTTCTTATCACCAATGATTCATACACACATCAATTTCCGAACCAAGTGGGGATATACCAAATTTGACTCATCCACCCAACCAAGTGGGGATATACCAAATGTTTATACATGACTGAAATATAGCAATTATTACATCATCCTTCCCATGCATAGTGGAGGTACAAATTACATCATATGACCAAAATGCACTCATTAAAGACTATGATAGACATAGACATATTATAACATCATGGGCCTTTACATGACCTTTATATCGAATGATATACATGACATTTATAACAAAGACCAAAGATCTAAACAAGACCATGATAATCATCAACAACTATCATACACCATATATGATCTGCACCATAAGCATCTGTCAACAACACCCAGACCAACAACTTGTATATGTCCATCATCAGTTCCCAAGATATGACAATGTAAATATCATCCTATGACAAAGTATGCCGCATATAGATATCAACTCATCCTCTTGATCTCATCAAGATCAACTTGCTTTGTTTCCTCAGTAGAAAGAGCCTTATCATAACCTTCCATGAATAAACTAAGCATATGTCATATCTCCAAGAAATAACACAAAATCATTCACATCATGTCATATGTATGTGAAAATACCATACTCATCATCTATGATAATAACATCATCATCAAGAACTACATGATCTTTCCACAAGAACCCTCAATATATGAACCATGTATCATCACTAGGAAACATCCCACATCTAATAAGCGTCAACCATGATAATCAACATATGTGAGTATCAAACCTATCATCATAAAGTAATAATTCATCATCATTATGTGACGAAGTAAGCCATGCCTCCAAATAGACGTCTTCATGAAACCTACAATATCACCATTCTCTTGGCCAACCAACAATATTTATCACTATGCAACTTTAAGTAATCATCCATGTATACAACATAATGTGTATCCATCAAGGGGATAGCCATATGTATCTAAAAAACCCTGAGCTCATAGTCATTTGTCAAGCTTTCTTGATACTATCAACAACAACAATCCTCAACCATGTGAAAGCCAAGAACTATAGGAATCCATAACTGCACCATATGAAGTTTATGCATCTTTGAAGGCGTGATGACAACCGCATAAATGAAATGACACTTATCAAATAATGAAGTTGTGTACTCAAGCTTTGTTCTTCTCCTTGTCCTTATGAAGATCACCATGTAAGCAACATACCATATGTACTATATGAATCATTAAAAGAGGCATCCTCAATCATCCATAAATCTGATCTAAATAACAACTATGTGACTCAAGAAATATAAGTATCATCTGAGATATCATCATAGGCAACTCATGACTGCAACATAGCATGATGTATCACTTAAACACTTCATCAACATAAGCATCCTCATCAACAAAAGCTTCTAAACATAATTCCAACAATGCATTATTAGAAGCATATCATATTCTCCCCCTGAACCTGTGCCAACTGTTCACTGTCAGATCTAATCATTGTATATATCAATAAGAATCATCAAGGCATCATCATCAACCAGTAATACATCAAGTCATCAACCATTTATGAGGATCAAAAGAACTTCAAAATAACATCCATAGACTGTAATCATCAATCATCAAGACAAAAAATATAATTGATAATTGACTGAACCATATGAGACCCCTTTTCTAAGTATGTCTCACAACTTCTTCATTAATCCAACATATACACGATTGTGCAACTTCTAACTTGCGTATATACGCGACTTGTCTTCGTGATAACTACATATGAGAACTAGAACACTGAAATTTCATACTTTCAGTTCTCCTGAGTCTATTTTGTTTGCATACTAATATATGCCACATCTTTTTTACTGTGATTCCTTCTTCTTCCATACCTTGGAGTGTGATGATGTTTGCTTCTTTTGGTATGTTGGTTGAAATTTTATCCTGCATTCTTTTTCTATATGACCAAACATGTTACAAGAATAACATACTATATGTTTCATATTCCTTCTAAAGAAATCAATGGCTTTGTGACCAAGCATATTGCAAGAAAAACAATATCCCTTAAAGTACCTGGAAGCTGACGATCTTTCTATGTGACGGTTATTAGCTTGAACCATTCTACTTCTGCATCTTGTTGCAACATGTCCAAAATTATGACATACAAAACATTCAACATTATTCATTAGAGGAAAGAATTGATTATCTCTTCCATAGTTAGGAGTAAATGATTTTCTTTGAAGTCTTTCTTCCCTTGGTTGTTGATGGGGTTGACCTCTTATCTCCTTGTTGAGCATTTCCGATTTTGCATTAGAGTTCCTTAACTCATATTGTGAGCTAGATTCACCTTCAACAATTTCATGAAACCAAGACCAGGTTTGACGGTAGGAGACCTTTGACTACTAAGAATATTATCCAAAATCTTAGTACTATCTTGAAATCATAACAATTTATCCTTTTCTTCTAATTTACCTTTTAAGATATTTACTTCAACATGATATTTCTCTTCCTTTTAGAGATATTGTTTCTTCATGAGTTCTTCAACCTTTCTACCTTCTTCCACTTGTTGCCTTAATTTGAGAATCTCATTTTCTTGTTCTTGATCTGCTTGTTGTAGTTCTTCATTCTGCTTATTTGAATTTTCAAGATATTATTTTAGAGAGACCATCTTATCTTCAAGATTTTTATAATAATTGGATTTTTCTATAATTTTCTTGGTTGTTGTATCCTTTTCATTTACTTCATTTATCAATGATGTCACTTCATCATGTAGCCTTTGACATTGATCTTCCTTTTCCTTGTATTGCTTCCTTCCTCCAGCTAAACTTTTAACCTAGTAACTTCTTCTTTGTAGGCACATTCCCTTTTGTCAATTAGATATTTTTGATCTCTAATTTTGTCTGTGAGATTTTTAAATTCTGCCTCTATTTGATTTCTTTCTCTTTCACCCATAAGAGCAAATTCAATTGTTCCATTGTCACATTCATTATCTTCAAATGAACAGAGAAATGTATCACGACAAATTCATACATGATAATTCTTTTGTTTGTTCATCTTCATTCTGAGGTGATTCTGAATCTGAAGAGTTGCTTCCACATAATGGCCAATCATCTCTCCCACTGTCATAGTTCCTTTGAGATGTCTTCTTCTTTTGAGGTGCTTTCTTCTTTTGCTTCTTTCCCATTTTTACTACGGATCTCCTTCAAGCGATCAAGCTTCTGCCAATACCAATTGTTGGGAATAATACTGGGGGGGAATCAACATTTACAAATCAATAACTTTTCATTTCCATAATCAGATTTATATATGCTACTTCAGTGAAGGGAACTCGTGTGTGCACGCAACTTTTCTTAAGGCAACCAGAGTATATCCAGTGAACTTATGATTAAGTTAATTCATCATATGTTATCTTTAATCAGTGCATCAATACTTTCTTAAACATTAAATAGCAACCATGTGCATTAATAATAGAATAAACCATCACACCTAAGGAACACACATGAACACCAAGATTTAAGGTGGAAACCCAATGCGAGAGAAAACCCCCTGTTGTTGTTGTCTCTGTCTTCCTTTAATATAAAAAATATTTTGTTTACAATCTTGTACTGGTGCAGACTCATATCTGTACGCAGGCACCCACCTGCAGAAGGCTACAACCTTCTCTCATTCTCCAACTTCTACTGGAAGGGAGCTACAACCCCCTAGCTCTTGCACTAGTCGATATGTTTACTAGTGCACAGGTGCCGACCTACAAAGGATCCAACCTTCACTCATTATCCAGATGTTACTGGAAGGGAGCTCCAACCCCGTGATCAAATCACCAGCCACTACTGGCAGGAAGCTTCGACTTACTCACTGAAGGCTCCAACCCTCAGTGTCCTCCAGGGACCATGTTTCATAAATTTTCATACTGCATACTCCTGGTACACAACAACACAATATATAGGCCACATTTCACAATATTTTCATACTGGACCCGTCAGTAACATTAAATCTCAAAATCAATCACCACTGCAATACATCCATCAAATACATTTGCATCAATCTCTGATATAATTGAAACCCAATCATCAATATTTGAATCAACCATCTCAGAATCAATCAATCACTGAAACCTCTGACATACTAAATCAAACAATCACTGGACCTCTGATACAACTGAATCAATCATTCATTGAAACCTATGATGTACATAATCAAACTATCACAGCTAAATCAACCATTCATTCAAACTTAATCAAATTCAACCAATCAATTGGAACAGACAGATTATTATAGCCAGTACACAGATCTAAACCCAGAACACTGCATCAACAACCAGAACCAATTGTAACATCAAAAGTCATGTGTCAGAATGTATACACTCCTTCAATGAAGCCAACCTGCATGTATACGCTACTTCCTTTAGCCCAACCTATGTATACCTCTAAAGATACCGAATCATAAAACCTTTGAACCACAACTGTATCAACTAGTAACAATCTAAAGATCTACTGTCAAATTACAGATATCTAAATAGACAGCAACACATATTACCCTTCTCACTTAATGAATCAATCAATCATACTCAATCTCCTTATGCATTCAGTCCTACTTTCAGATCTAAGAGGACATCATTGACAGACAACAACAAACTAGCAACACAAATCAGATAAATCAGTCATTTCTGAATAACATGCTTTTATTTTGTATATGCTACTTGGAAGCTTTGAACCAGCATGTATACACGCCTTCACCAATGCAAACCAGCATACAGATCTGTAGATAAAAAACTTATAACTTCGTAGCTATTCGAGTCTTCAGATATACACATATCATAGCATTTAAAGCACAAAATATTTGTTTGAACTTAGATCTAGCCTATCCATTATCAGATCTCATAATGATAAGTGATTATCATCCCGATCCATCATTAGATCTCATCCATCATCAAACACTTAGGTGCATAATTAGTCTAGATCAAGAAAAGCATCAGAAACCCATAACATGCATAATTGCTTTTGATCTAACACTTCATAAGATATTCATTACTTGTGCTCTTATCCCTTTGATCTTCTCCTCTGTATATACTTTTAGCCTTTCTCAATACCTCAGATCAAAACAACACTTAGAACCTATGGTATTCTTAGATGGGATCGAATAACCATTACTTCGCTCAATATTGTTAGCTAATACCATGATATTGACCCTTGGTATTCTTTAATATTGAATTTCCTTCCTTTTCCAACCCATATGCGCTTTTCCTCTTGTGAAAGTGCATGCATACGTATACGCTCTTTTTGTACAGTGAACCCGCGTGTATACGCTCCTTTTGTATAGTGAACTCGTGTATACAACTTAACATACCTGAAAATGTCCTTTTTCTTCAACTTCTGATTCTGATCTGTAGTCCTTTGTTCCTTCATCCTATTCTTTTGTACCATTACTTTGTTCCCTCTAAATAGACCTATTATAATGTAGTTTGCCATTGTACATTACTTCTAAACCGATCCCTTTGAACTCTCCTACATTTTGTCACATCTGTAAACACAATTGCCATGCATTCTGTCGCATCTGATATCTCTCATTTATATTCATCTAGTTACCATATACAATTGAGTTGTTCTGCTACAAGTGGGTTGCCATCAAGTACAACACATACATCATAATGCCAACAATATCCACCTTTGGACTTGATGGCAACCATATTGGTGTTGATTACTTCAAGCTGTAGAAACTGTTAGATGTATCAAGCAACACCAAGATACTCTCCCCCTTTAACATCAATGGGAAAGGGCTGACCAATATATTCTCTTCTTCTGAGATCAAGGGGAAAGGGTTGACCAAAATGAAGACTTCCATATCTGAACAACTGAATATGAACATTGATCATGATCCCTCTAGGCACATGTTGAATTCTCTGATTAAAATCCCCCTTTGTACATGATGAGATGCACTAAACCGTCCATGCTCCCCCTGAGCAAATGTAGAGTCTGCACAAATATTTTCCAAAAGAATAACACGACTCTATAACTCAACTATGTGAGTTTGACCTTCCCATCACAAATGACTCATAGATATATCAATATCCCTCCCAAGTGGGGATATACCAAATTTTTATACATGACTTAAATATAACAATTATTACATCATCCTTCGCATGCATAGTGGGGGTACATATTACATCATATGACCAAAAAGGACTCATTAAAAGACTATGACAAACATAGACATATTATAACATCATGGGCCTTTACATGACCTTTACATCAAATGATATACATGACTTTTATAACAAAGACCAAAGATCTAAACAAGACCATGATAGTCATCAACAACTATCATACACCATACATGATTTGCACCAGCATCTGGCAGCAACATCGAGACCAACAACCTGTATATGTCCATCATCAATTCCCAAGATATGACAATGTAAATATCATCAACTTGTGACAAAATATGCCGCATATAGATATCAACTCATCCTCTTGATCTCATCAAGATCAATTTGCTATGTTTCCTTAGTAGAAAG
>APFE031361608.1:213451-231546 GCA_000404065.3 Pinus taeda | reverse complement strand
ACATGTTCCATACCAACATTGGCCTCCTTTTCCAATTCTTTTCTCTTTTGTGAAGAAACAACTCTACAAGCTCCAATCCCACAACCAGGTAAAGCCAACAAATGTGATTTCACACGGTAATATGTGCTTTTGAAAGAAATGTTACAAAAGTTGCATTTCCATTGCACATTGCCTCCTCCCTTTCCCTTGTTGTTTGGCCCATCCTCTCTTGTGAAATATTTCCATAATGGATATTTATCATTGTCTTTAAGTCCTCTTCCCTCAACATTACTTGCAGTAGACTCTGATGATATTGGGGGAGGAAGGGCATCTCTACCCATGACATTCTTGCCCTTCCTTTGCCCCCTAACTGTTGCCTTTGATTGAGCCATGAACATTGTTACGGACCACGGTTTTACCTCAACGACAACTTGTAAAAAAAATGAACAAACTGCTGTCAAAAATTTAAAAATGCAAAAAAATGAACAAATTGCTGTAAAAAAATTGTAACTTGTTGCTATCCTAATTCAGTTTACTGTTGCTATCCTAATTAAGTTTGAGGATGCCATTACACATCATATTTTCTCACATAATCTTAGTGGCTTAAACCATGGGATGTTCATGAGGCTAAAGTTTATGCATGGGGCATTGAACCAAATTTCAAGGAGCAACGAATTTACTTTAAATTAATAATATGGTCACTGTAATATGACCACTGTAATTCCAAGGGCTTCCTAGGTTTCAGTGTTTCACTGATGTCTTTTGAGTCTTGA
Organism: Pinus taeda; assembly: GCA_000404065.3. NCBI lineage: Eukaryota > Viridiplantae > Streptophyta > Pinopsida > Pinales > Pinaceae > Pinus > Pinus taeda. The sequence goes on along the minus strand of APFE031361608.1, from coordinate 230,794 downwards.
CTCATGACAGGTTGCTGGAGGAAAAAAATATGCCTCCCATACGGGCCTTTCAGTGATACAACTATCATTCTTTGTGCATATTAGGGACTTTGGTCATTAAGGATACATCAATAAAGTTTTCATGCCTTCAGCAATGTCTGTCTTTGAGTTTTGATCTGAGTGCTTCTTCCGGTTTTGATTGGGATCAATATTAGCTTCAATAAGTCATATTAATATAATCATAATGAATTAATTGTTCTACAAATTCTTACTTTCAGCCTTCAGGACTTGTTGCACAATTTGATAGAAAACTGACCATGGATCTATAAATTATTAAATTAATAAATTGTCTATCTCCAACCTCTTAACTTATATTCTTTTTTGGCCCTAAGCAGCCCTTCTTCCTTCCTTTATTGGAGGCAAGAATGTGGCATTTCTCTCAAAGTTCTCTCTTTGGACATGATTTATAGGATTGACAGCTCTCTTAAGGATTTTGTAATGAAAAAGCATGAAATTGGTTTGGAAATTTGCATTTTCTATTACCCATGGTAAGGCATGGAGTCATTATAGATTTTCAAGGTTTTAATGTGAAATTCTTATTGTTAATCCATGCTTAACTTAGGCTATGGTCTCTAGACTGTATCCTATCTGCGACAATTTATGAAGTATATATTTTGGAATTACTATGCATGTTTTTGGCTTAAAAATTTATAAGTTTATAACCGAATTAAACTTGTCAGCTGGAGAACTGATGATTTTAGGTCGGCCCCAGTATTTATAGTAAGGTTGGTCCCATAATAAAAATAAACAAGCATGCTAGATGCCTTCAATCATTGCCTTTCCTCAAAGCAGCTTGTTCTGAAGAAAAACATAAGACTCAAGAGTAATCTCTTGTTGTGTGCCTTCTACTAGATTTCACGCTGGTTACAAACAGAATGTCAGAATGTAACGTACATACAAGTCCTTGCATCAGCAGACCTTAAAAACAGTTCTTGCAAATTTACCTGACTGGTGAGACTGATCATTGTCTATCTAATCCTAAGTTAATGAACCTTTTCTGAGAGTCATCAAAGCAATCTTTAGTTACACTTTGCCCAAATTCTTTTCTGTATTAGTTTGCTTAGATGTTTGTGAGCTGTGACCCCACATTTCCAATCAAGATACCACCACTTTAGAGATCATGACCAGTCTTAGATGTAAAACGCATTAATTAGAACAACTTATGGTAGGTTGGAACATGGTTAGTGACAAGTTAAAATAAACATCTTTGATTTGTTTGAGGATGTTCTAGTCCCAAATCTTTTGAGGAATTGTCTAATATATGTCACGACTCACTATGTGTAATTAATGGGACACAAACTTATTGAATGGCACTGAGTAAAAACAATGCAAGTCCTCATATGAAAGGAATTGGAATCAAAAACTCCTGTGAGGCTGATGTTTACATCCAGATCGATTAGATTCTTTTTTATATGAAGTAAAAGGTAGAGTGATGCTTCTTGATAATGCATAGACGTAGGAAACGGTAAACCTCTGCAGATATCAGAGATATTTGAAGGGTAAGGTTGATAATGCATAGACGTAGCACCGTTTAACATTGAACAAGCATTACATGCCGTCGGTCGGTGACTCGCACAGTAATACTCAGAGGCTGAAGGCTGAATCGAATAAATATTAAACATTAAATCATAAAGTTATAAACAGTGATCAATGATTCCGATTCCGATTCGTGAATGAACTTACCTGGAGGGCCGAGGCTAGTAGACTGTAGTGGTGGCTCTCAGGTTTGGTGCGTCTGCTCTCACTTGAACAATGAAAACACTCAGTAGTCAGCCCACAGCTCTGCTCTCACATAAAGACACCCGCAAACCCTCACTTTTAACCCGCGCAGGAGGTTTTTGCAGGACTCGTTTCTAAAAATCGAGACACGATTCAATTTTTCGTGACACGTGCCATGACACGACGTGGCAAAAAAGGACACGACGTGTCATCCAAAAAGGACAGGAATCCGTACCGAATCATGTCGGATTCGACGGATTCGCGATTCGAGACCCCTTTAGAGCGAATCCGGTGATCTATATATATATATTATATATATATATATATATTATATATATATATATATATATATATATATAATATATATATAATATATATATAATATATATATATATATATATATTAATATTATATATATAATTGATCGACCGACTCCTTAATCCCAAGCAGTTCCTAACAGATGAGAAGTTTTGCAGGTAGGTGCTTCTAACAAAGATTCTCGGGCCGCAAGTAACAAACCTGTCAAACATAGAAGAATAGCCCTTGACATCGTTTTGAATCAGCGTATACCTTAAACACGATGACTTTATCGGCGCTAATAACCCCATCACAAAATGCAGTCAGTCAAAACCAAGGTGTTCCTCCATAATGGTCGTTTCAAGATGCGATGTGCTATCCAACCGACCTAACAAAATTTCAAAACCATTCTCTATACCATATCGCATCTAGGAGTATCGGAAAATCGCAATCGACGGGTCTTGTTGTTTAAGGACACACATTGTGCGATATGCGATTGTGATATTGCAATCGCAACATTGAATGTCGAGGGCCAATTTTGTAAGCACTTCTCTTTGCGATTGCCATATGCGATCATCACATCGCATTCTGACTTTGCTATGGCCGATTCTGTAACACTGATTCGCCTTTGATCTACGATTACAATATCGCAATCGCAACCTAGTAGTGCCAGGGCTGATTCCTTAACCACAGACCTCTGCATTTTACGATTAGCAAAATGCGGGGCTAATGGTGCCCTGCCACTTGACGCTCCCCGATTCCCTGAATATTTTTGCAGCGTCATCTTCTCCTGCCACCTGTCTAAGTCAAACCTAACTTTGACTTGCTCTAATTTCTTCATATGAGCTTGGATTCGAGTGTCGTTCACATAGTTGGAATCAGGATGACAAGCACTTCAATCTAATGCTAAGTTTACAGAGTTTCCTCCACTTTGAGTTTTGAGCCTTTTTACCATGCCACTGATACTTTCTAGAGATCCACCTAGATCACTATGACCTCATGCATGACAACAACCAATATTCCAGTATACACATTGCCTCATGCAACTATCCACCTGCATAAGCAATGCCTAATCAACTACACATACAGATAACCACATTCAAGTTCCACACCATAACCCTCAGCGGATTAAGTGTCCAACATGAATGATGTAGGAAATCGAGAATGAATCTTGGAAAAATATGCTCATGGTAGCCAACTTAGAACCCAAGAATCGGAACAGAGAGCCCTGATTGGGGTGAGAGCTAGTAGTATGGTTACGGTGAGATTCGTGCCTCTAACATGTCATTGATCATCAGGTAGGGTAGGGGGGTACGAGGTTGCCTATACTTATTTTCTCCCATGCAAAAGGTTGTGAGGAGAATTAATACCTCTATCTGTCAACATTTGGACAGGCATGCAAACTTGCTTGTCAGTTTCTTTTCAAGGCACAAGGGTTTTCCCAAAATAGGCTGGGGAATTCAAACCCTCCCAACTAGGGTTCTAACATTTGGAATGTAGTGAACTTGGTCACTGCAGGATCAGACTACCCTTACAGAGGCTATACTTGCAAGTATGTTTCTATTATCGAATTTTCGCATCCCATTCTCCCTAAAGTTTGCTTGGGTCTTAACCGTCTATGCATGGCTTCTCGGGTATGAATATTTGGTTTCGAATTGTAATATTTCTGCAATTGGGGGACGTTGGGGCTGACCTTTTCGCTGGTCTATCTGGGATCGTGGCTCATGCCCATAAAACTATCTACATGTTTTAATATTTTCCAATTTATGTACTTCCGCATCTTTGGGATGTCAATCTAATTACTAAGTCTATCAGTGGTTGTGTTGTTAAGTATAATCCCTCAAAAATTCAAAAGCACCCTCGGTATGACCTGTTATGGAGTGGTCTTGAGGGTTTAATCCTATGCTTTAGTTTTATATTCTATCTATGGGCATTTGGTGTGTTTTGGACCTCTGTTGGTTGTATTCTTGGGTGAAACAAGGTCAAGCGGGCAAACACTTCTTACTTGGTTTGATCTAATATTTTTTGTTCCATTGCAAATGTTTTTCTAACATCTATAGGGATGCATCTCCACTGAGTCTTGTGGTATCCCCCTCTAAGTCGATTGCCAGTTTTGTGGCTAACTACCTGGTCATGTGCACTTAGGGGTGAGCTTTTAGGGCCAATTTGTTCTTGCATTCCCCTTTTTCAATATTGTCATTTTCAATATATGGCTTGGCTAACCTCGCTTCAGCAAAGAAAGGCAAGGGGTGGTCGAGGCCAAAGTTGTAGTCGTGGGCGTGGAAGGGGTCAACCTCAATCAAGGGCAGCCATGGGTAGGGGTCGTACAACCAAACAAGACCGCATTAAATAAGTCGTTGAGTCCTATCATACCAACGCACACCCTTTAGCCCGTTAGACCATATTGGACTAGGAGAATGAAGTGTGACAGCAGGCAACAAATTATGAGTTGGAGCTAGATGAGTGGAAATCTCTCATCCCAAATCCTAAACATACAAGAGGATGTTGCACCCAATATAAACAGACTTTATGTCTCTTTCGGATGATGAAGACTCTGTTGGAAAAAGCCTTGAACTCAACTCTTGTAGTAATCTCAAAGCCAACAACAGAAATTAAGGAAATCCACAAGGAATTTTAGCTTATACAATGCCAGATTCAATAGCGAAAATTTCGCTTAGCCCACATAGAAAGGCACATTCCATGGATCCCACAGAATAAACTACTAGGATCCAGTGCCAAAGACCCAACACTAAATAGAATCCTAAGATGATTAGTATGCTTCAAAGCCTAGTTTGGATAATCAATTTTGTTAGGTACAAATGAATAGCAAGTTTTTATTTATTTATGTGTTATAGGCATACTTCTAGTAGGGGACATAAAGATGTTCAGGTTTATACAGCTTTGTTAGACATTCTCAAACTCTTTAGATTTTGGATGGCTTATAATGTTGTCAAATGGCCAACAGACTCGATTTCCTGATGGCAGGTTGAGGTCATTTGACCATGGATGATATTTTGTAATACGTGCCTAATTTTGAAAATGGAATGGAAAAGATCTACCAAACTCACGAAAAACAATGTAAATATGATTCAATTAATTTGGTTATTAATTATTTATTAATATATAATTATATTAGAATTATTTTAAAACTTCACTTAAATAATATAATTTAATTAATTTGTATATACATTTAAATAATTAAAAAAAAATATATATATATTTTTAATAAAATATATGAAAATTATCATTATATAACATTAATTAAAAATAAGTAAAAAATATTAATAAAATCACAAGTTCAAGATAACACCACCCAAGATAAAATACCCTGAGGATTTCATTTGGAGCTCCATCTAAAACCCCTGGGGTATTTCCTCCAAGGTGACGTGGAGGTAATGGTATAATGTGAGCATATAATATGAAGTGGGAGGCATTAAATTAGGACAAAGTGGAGAGCATGTTATATTATTTTTTAAATCATAATGGAAAGAGAGACCCACGGGTCTCCCTCCTTCCCCCTCTCTACTCCTTCACATGCTCCTTCCATCCCCACATAATGTCCTCCCTTCATACTAAACACCATAAGTGCACCTTGCCCACCTCCCCAGCCCAAACTAAATTTTATCTGTTTTTATTTATTTCCTTTTTTTTATTAAAAAATCAAAAAACAAAAACAAAAATAAAACCTTACATGTTCATAATTTTTATAATATAACAAACTTCAATAAGTTTTGGTGATTCAACTTTGGGAGGTCATCTTTCGAGTTCTACTGCACCCAATAAGGCAAATGAGGGCTCCTTGGATATTTATTTCAGTGGAGAATAATTTGGTAATAGCTATTTGACTAGATCTAGCCTTTTAGTGCCCCAAAAATTAAACAGAAATCAAAGTTATGAGTTGCAACCAAAAGAGATTTTTTTGAGTTTGTTTGGAGGAAATTAATCTGTTAGGAGTTTCTTGTTGTTTCCAATTCATTTCAAATTACTCATTTTCTAGAGAAATGTCAACAAAAAAAGTAATGGAAAGACTGGATTTTGTTCTTACTAATTTATTAAATTGAATTTTAATCCATTTGTTTACTGTTGACAATTTTGGATTTTTGGTTTTGTGTGCAAATTTGATATGTTTTTGTTTTGTTTTTGTTTTTGTTTTTCTGTTTTTTTTTGTGAGAAAATCATGACTTAGAGCTTCTAAATAATGGGATTTCATAGAGGAAAAGAATATTTCTTCAACCTTCAAATCAAATTAAGAATATGTAAATAGAATTCCATTTTGGATCTGATTTTGTAAATTATAAATAGAAGCTCTAAAGAAGAGACTGGGGTTTCAATTCTCTACAACAAAAGGCTTTTTGCGCTACTATAAAAGATTGATTTTATAGAAGATTGTCTATAGTTGGCCAACAAAGAGAGAACTATTTATTCTTGTAACCATTATTGAGCGTTGTTGCCTTCTTGGAGAATTAATAAAGAGATATTCATTCCTTATTCATTCTTTGTTTATATGGGTATGATTTATTTTCCAACATTATTGTTTGATTAGAGCCAATCATGAGTATTTCAAATCAATGTCAAGCTAACTTGCAGGGTTGGGCATAGATGAATTTAGAATTGATTGTTGCATTTGAGCAAACTTCTATTGATCTGATATGATCATATACTAAAACTGATGTAGAATTGATTAGCCATTAGTGACTTTGAATGATAACCAAAAATACGGAAAACAAGGAAAACTGTTGGAGCATAACACTTTACGACAGCTGATAAACCATAAGAAAGATGCCAAAACAGAAGTGTAAACAGTGAAAACAAAGATATACCAGACAACGATATTGATTACGGAGTTCGTCCCTGATAAACTACATCTCCGAGTCCGCTTTCAAGATGGGCGACCTTTTATTAGGAATGAGAAGAAGAAGTGGATTACACAGTGAATTAGACAAAATAAACTTGCACACAGGCAATTCTGACCTCTGTCATCACATAGCTCTCTGAAGCAGCTTTCCAATGCCGCTTACGGTTTCCAAATCTGAATCCCAATGCTCCCAAAACTCAGAAAACAAAATCTGCCTCTAACCTCCAGAACCTGCATACAAAAGCTGAAAACTCTCCTCCGGATCTCCAATGGACCATTTTGCCTTTATAGGCCTATAAATGCATAATAACCTCCTTGGCTGGTTTTGGAATGAATGTGCTAGCTTCTGAGGTCAAATAGGTTGAGTTTAGGGTTTGACTGGCACCTTAGGCCTAGTCATGGTCATTTAATTAATTAAAATCAATTAAACTAACAAAAACACATAAATAAACATTGCAAAACTCGAAAACCTCAAACGATCTTCCTAATCGTGTAGAGGAGAAACAATTGCATGTGAACGGTGTTGGCTCGCGGTTTAGATGGTGGTGGTTCCGCTGCGTGCTGACCGAAACAGTTAACCATTAGCAGATAACACGGGCAGATCACATGTTGGCGGTTCTGCTACAATTTATGATGACGTCTATTCTATAGTTACCTTTAACCTCGACGGCTTTTTCAATGACGACCACATACTCACAATTACGGTTAATTGCGCGGACAAGGCAGCGATTTTATATAAAACTCCAACGGTTATTTTCCTCTGTTCACATATACACACGGTCCCACCACGGTTTATCTCTGGCGGTTAGGGACTGTGGTTTAATTTATAATGTTTTGTTTATTGTTTCAACATTTGATTGAATATGCTGAGGATTATGTATTAATGTTTGAATGTTTTTAATACATAGGTTTAGGATTAGGACTTTGACTAGGGTTTAGGCATAGGTTTAGGGTTTAGAGATGGATTTTAATACATAATGTAATGTATTAGGATTTAGCATAATGTTAGTAAATGGCATGAATGATGGTTTATATGTGTAGAATAGGATTTAGGGCTTAGATTTAGGGTAAGAGTGCATTAGGATTCTTAGGGCAAACAAAGATGATATGATAACTTAGGAGTTAGGGTTTAGGTCTAGGCTTAGGTGTTAGGTTTCATTTAACTTTCAAAGACCCATGTTGGCTTTACACAGCGACATCGGTGAAACTGAAGCCTTTACCAGATGATTGACCCTGGTGCATTCTTGTGGTCTCTGTGCGGCATTCGTCAACGTTGCACAACGACAACCACCACATCTTCGAAACTAACACTGGTGACGATTACAAGACTATGTCATTGACCAAGTACTTTAACTTGAACCCTTTTACACAATCAACTATATCAACCATAAATCCTGCAAAGTCAAATGACAAAACACATATCGTCAACCAAACCCTGGCGGAACTGTTGATGACATAAGTCGACAGCCAGGTACAACATCACATCAATTGAACGCCATGAAACCATAACATTACCTGAACCTGATCATAACCAACACTGTCAATCTGTGGAAACTGAACTGAAGTGATGACGACACTGAACGACACTTATGAATTCTAATGATGACACTTCAAACACTTGTGCATTTGGATCGATGGATCCTCCTGGATCATTCCTCTCCACTTGAAAGCTTTTGGACCACAAAAATTTGACTAATCAAGTAGTCGATGAGGGTCGAACTCCCTCTCTTTCCATCTTGATCCGGATTTAAACAGGAACGCAACAAATTACTGAGATAAGCACAAACACAAAGATGCAGCGGAAATAATACTTCAATTCATTAATGTAAAATACTGAGATATGCTTACAACCAGAAATGGAAATAAGCCAGCTAGGGCGATGGTAGCTTATCTCTGAGAAGAGATGTGGCGGTTACATGCCTTTGAACTGTGTTACAATGAGGCTTGAAGGCTTATTTATTGTTGAGAAACAATGGAAAACCCTTAACATCCCAAAACCTAACCCTAAAAGATGAAACGCCAAATTGTGGGCGCCATTTGGGTAAATTGGTACATCAATTTCCTGGGGTCGTAACTTTAGCATACGATCTTCGTTTGACACATACAATAGCTCATTAGAAAGATCTATCCGAGCACTACCACTTTAGGAAGGGCAACATTGGTTGATGGACCAATGTTGCCCCCAGATTTCCCTAAAAGCGTCGTTTAGGGCCTCAAAACGGCTCTGGAAGTCCAGGACCCGAAAAAACTTCTAAAAATAGTAAACTATGCTACAATTTAGGAAACTTAAAGAGACAGTTGTGGGGGTCCAAATGGGATAGGTGGGTGGCCACCAACATCCACCTCGATCATTCCTCCCCCCTTAGGAAGCAATGGTCCCCATTGCGTTGAGTTCCTCCCTGAGATAAGGAAGCTTCTGCTGAGCTGGGTCTCTGGTGAGCTGTTATGCAATCTTTGATGTGTCCAGAAATGGTGGGAAGCATGGTCAACGATGGTCCACATTGAACACTCAGTGCAAGTGAAGGAATGGAGGAATGTTGTGCTTCAAAGTATTGTTGCCTGTAGCCTTGGTACTGGTGTAACGAACATGTTGGAGTGGTCTGAGTTTCTGATTGGTTCTGGTAAGGCGTTCTCTCTACAGATGTAACCAAACTTTTTCGCCCACCTAAAAGTTGTGTGGTACCCCTGTGGGTGAGGAGAAGTTGTTCCTATGTTCTGTCATGACCGTATCCCTTTGTTGTTGCTGCTGCGTGGAGGAACCCTTTGCGGGGGTCATGGATGTAGCAACAATCTTGCCCTTACTTTGGGAGCGAACCAGACATAAAACGAATTTCCTAGTCTGGGAGATGAGCTTGCTGCCTTTCTTAGTAGAGATCAAAGAGGTGGCGGTAGGTTGGGATACCTCCGGTATCCTGTATAATGAATCATCCAAAGAAATAATAACAGCGCGAGGCCTTGACTCATACACAGCATGTCGCCTCCACAACTATGGCTAGCCTAATAATACATCACAAACATCCAGAGGTGTAACATCACACAATACCTCGTCTGTGAAGGGCTTGATGCTGTAGGGAAGGCGAAACTATTGGCGAACTTTAAGATCTCGTCCTTCATGAAGCCACCCGATACTGTACGGCTGTGGGTGTGGTGTAGTCGGTAGGCCCAACCGCTTCACGACCTCTGCTGAAATAAGGTTCTTTTGGCTGCCACTGTCGACAATGAATTGCAGCGGCGAACCCTTCCCCCACATCTGTGAGGGAAAAGACGTTTCCCCCTCCTCTGGCTCTTCGGGCTCATTCTTCTAGATCTTGGCAGTTGGCTAACAGTTGCGCTGGGATCCGGCATTCAAATATCTGCCTTCCCTTTGCCATTCCCCTTGTCGGGTTCTGGTTCAGGGTCGAAACATGTATCTGATTCGGAAGCCTTCAACTCGGCCACCAAGACTGCTTGGTCCGACACTCACTTGTGTTATGAGTGGGACTCTTGTGGAACTCACACCACTTTCCTGTGTCCTTCTTCGGCTTTGTGGTGTTGTTCTTTTCTTGTGGCTTCGACGGGTTTTCTTGGGTCACCCCGCCTTGTCTTTGTCCTTTGGGCTTCGGATTTGCAGATCCAAAGTCTCACTTCTTCTGTTTGAACTTCTGCTCGATTTTGACAGCATATCGGTATGCTGTGCCGAGTGAGGATATGTCCAAGAACTCCATTTCTTCCTGAATGTATCTATGTAGGCAACCGCGGTATTTGAGTACCAGATGCCGCTCAGAATCTTTGATACCCAACTGTGTGCGAAGGGTGTGAAAGATTTTTGTGAACTCAGGCACATCTTGGTCCCGTCCTTGTCGCAGTGTGGTCCATCTGATGTATTTGTCCTCATAGCTTTTGACAGGGTAGTACTGCTCCTTGATGGCATCTCGGAAGTCATTCCAAGTGGGTGCGGCTGAAAATAATGAGCCTGTACTTTCATCCTTCTGCTCGCAGTAGGTTTCCCACCAGTCCTTGACGTGGGGGGGTGCTTTGAGAAGAGCGAAAACAATCTTTTCCCGACTTGAAAATTCATGAACAGAAAAATAACCCTCTAGCAGATTTAACCATTTATCTACAGCATCTGCATCTATCTGACCCTCGAATATGGGGATTTCAAAATTAGCTTGTACCTTAAAGGGCATGGCATTTCCAGAGTAGCTGCTGGAAGCCGATGCGTCACTTTTGGGTAGCCGCTAAAGTATTTGGGCAAAGCTGTCCATCATCGCGTTCCGTTGTCGCTCGAGGGCTTCTTCAAGCAAGATTTTGATAGGATCTCCTGCTCCCTCGTCTTTCTTCTCATCCGCCATTGGAGGCCGTCGGGATTTTTGAGACTGGTCTTGCAAAGGTTCGACTAGTTCAAGCCCTAACTCCTTATATCCTGACCTCGTCCGGGACATGCAAAGAAAAACCGAGAAAAAGCAGACCGCTCTGATACCACTGATCCGGATTTAAACAGGAACGCAATAGATTACAGAGAACCATAAATACAGAGATGCGATAACCATAAATAAAGAGATGCAGTGGAAATAACACTTCATTTCATTAATGGAAAATTCCGAAATATGCTTACAACCAGAATTGGAAATAAACCAGCTAGGACGATGGTAGCTTATCTCTGAGAAGAGATGTGCAGCTACATGTCTCTGAATTGTTCCGAACTTGTGTTATAATGAGGCTCGAAGGCCTATTTATTATTGAGAAACAATGGAAAACCCTTCACATTCCAAAACGACCCTTAGAAGATGAAACGCCAAATTGTGGGCCCCGTTTTGGGTAAATTGGTACATCAATTTCCCGGGGTCGTAACTTTGGCATACGATCTCCGTTTGACGCGTATGATAGCTCGTTAGAAAGATCTATCCGAGAACTACCACTTTGGGAAGGGCAACATCGGTCCATGGACCCATGTTTCCCCTCAAATTTCCCAAAAAACGTCGTTTAGGGCCTCAAAACGGCTCCGGAAGTTCAGGACCCGAAAAACTGCTAAAAATAGTAAACTGTGCTACAATTTAGGAAACTGAAAAGACTGAAAGAGAAAGTTGTGGGGGTCCAAATGGGATAGGTGGGTGGCCACCAACATCCACCTGGATCAGTTACACCCTACCTGTAAATAGGCACTACAATGATTAGGCAACGTTGCAAGCACCACATAGAGGTTTGAGCATAAGTGGAGGGATAGGTGGTAATGGTAGATGTTGATCCAGACCACCACTCCTCAAGTATGAATGATTTTCTAGAAAATGAAGCACAACAAGAGGAGGGTACACTAGACAAGGAGGTTAACGAGGAATAAGAAGATGAAGAGATGGTGTTTACTCCAAAAAGGACTATACTAATCATCAACATAGTGACATTACCTTCACCTCTGGACCAATTCGCAACTATGGTATAAATTAGGTAGTGTTGACTGAGAAAAATGTACGACCAAGTAGTTCAAGGGATTTAAACTAAAAGATAGGCCCAAATAGACTCTCCCTTGTTTGGGATAGCTGAATTCTCAGTATTATGTGGCCCGACAACTAGTTTCAATGGAATTTAATGATTGAAAATAATGTGAAGTAAGCAAAAATCTCCAAAGCACTATTTATGAACCATGAAACAAAGGATTGCAATTAAATAAGAAGGATTGGTCCAAATTTACTAACACATAATCTTACCACTAATCTATAAAGAAATAGAGCAAAAGAAAATTATAATTCCTTAAACATGATGAGTTCAGATCCATTGAATGACGCATAGATATATGTATTAATTGATGAAAGTAAAAGGATTATTGTACTCAAATAGAAAACAAATGAAAATAAAGCTATATTAAGCTAATAAATAAAAGTGCAGCTAACCTAACATGTGAAGAAATATGTGTTTGTATAGAATATTCCATCAACGCATAAATGCTTATTGCATGAGTTTGTTCAATTGATAGTTTGAAACAATACTTATGTGGAACTAAAGGAGTGAAGTTAATGAAAAGGAAAGAGACAAATCTATTTTATACCCTGCAAAATAAATCAATGCCCACAAAATAGTCCAAGGAACATGCAAATCTCTAGCACAAAATCAGCTAATCTAATTAAACTACGAAATAGAAAGACTAATATAATCTAAATTGCAAAGAAAATCATTCCCTTCCCAGTATATTCCAAGACACATGGAATTTCTTAGTAAAACATTGGCCAAGAAGTTGGCTTCTCAATATTAATAATGGATCAAAAGTAGTTCTTACACAACGATGTTAATTTCCCTTGAATACAAAATTTCCCCACCCCTTTTCCTTGGGACTAACCCATATATATAATATTACAAAATACCCCTATCATCAAGAGTTTGAAGGAGTTTAATCATGAAATTGAATTTAGTTCCTAAATAGTACATGTAACTATCAAGAATAAACTACGCTAACTAGAGGATGTCACGTAGTCATGTTATGCATAATAGCCACATGGCATTCCCAACTCCTTTGGATTAGTTACATTGCTTAATCACGATGAAGACACATATGGTACATCGTTAATCACATTTCGCCATGCTTCGAGTGGTGAGATCTAATTCTTAGTTCGTGGCCTTGCTGAAACATGTACATCAAAGAAATATTTCACTATTGATCTTTGGTGTACCTTTTGGCACAACTACTTCCCAACAAATTTCCCCTTCGTCTCCTACTTTAGTGTTTTGAAGGCCATTTTTCATTCTAATTTCTTATGTCTCATTTCACTCTTGCTAGGGCTACCACTCTAGCTTCTTTATGCTTTCTCACCCTACTCTCTCAACCATGATAAGAAATAATTGATAGGACCAAAAGAAAACTATAGTTTGTTATAGGTTAAACTGTCAGGAAAAGCATATGACGAGGTAATGTATTGATGGGAATGCAACAGGGAGTTCAAAAAGATTAACTCCAATGCTCGATACTAGAGTTGTGTGAATTAGCAAGCATATTCCCCTCCTTTGGGGTCACACTAGGGGGAATCTCAAGATAACTAAACCCTAGCAAAATTCTTCATACCTTCATGCATGTCCATTTTCCCAATACAAAACCGTCAAACTCTAATCCCATGATTTTCTCTTCAAATTAGGGGTTTGGGTTCTAAGGTTAGGACATGAGGTCCCTCTGATCTGAATTTGAAACTACTTGAAAAAGGTTTGCAAGGTATTCAATTCAGTAGTAAACATGTTTAAAAGATTCCCATGTCTTGCAGTAAAGAAACAAATGAAATTTTAAGCTCTTCATGATCCATTCAAGCATAGCAGAATTATTTCCTTTTATTGTTTAACACATTAAAACAAATTTGCTCTGCAAAATAAATCAACCACAAATGCAAAATAAGTTGATGAAGCAGTTCACCCCTCATGGGCTACGTCTGTTGGGTCCAAGGCTCCCAAATGGGCCTGTCCTCGTTTTAATTAAATGCTCAAAATGAATTTACAGCTGAATAGAAGTCTCTACAAGTGAAATAGACTATAAAATAGGATTCAGAACACATGAATCCTTTAGGATTGACTGCTGGTTCACCTTCAATGGATACCTGCAACTTGAAACAGTTCTCACAATACTGGGCCCTAGTGGCTCCTAGAACTTTCACGGCTACAAAACCTATGCAAATGACCTCTTATCGCTGAAATACCGATGCCAATTGCTTCCGAACGTCCAAAATACCCAAAATAAAAAAAAAAAATCGTCCAAAACCGCCTTTCCTAGCCAAAGTTATGGCCATTTAATGATTCCCTCCAGTTTAGCCTAAAAGAACTCCAGCTAACTGTAGTTGACCCCAATTAGCTTCGCTAAATCTAGGGTGTCCGCCAAATTTGGTGCCACCGCCAAAAATTCCGCCAACCGTGCCTTAACTGCCGACTAAACTTTCGCATATGACCACGTTTCTTGGTTTGGCGGTTTGTGCCTTGGATTCTATGCCAGCTGTTTGGTTTGGCCCACGGTTCCGGGCACTTGGGCATATGGCATGGGGGCTGGCCTTAGGGGCTGGCACCCTTATTTTCCCGCCCTAGTTCAAATTTAAAGTTTAAATATATTTTCCTTCGCCCTTTTAACAAACCCGCCTCCATAGCCTAACGGTAAGGCATGTATTTGATAAGCGGGAGGTTGTGGGATTGAACCTCACCGCCACCATATTTTGAAATGCGCATACGTTTGCTTAGGTCAGCTTGGGCCGCTTGCTTACGTCAGCTTGGGCCATGTGGCGGCCTCCGAGCTTGCCACGTGGTGGCTTCTGATTGGACCTTCAAAAAGGAATATTCCAAGGAATATTTCCTGGAATATATTTTTTTAATTTTTTTTTGAAAATTCAAAAATTAAGGGTTATTGGGTGATTTTGTTTTTGACATAACTTTCACATATGGTGACCATTTTTTGAACCGTTTGTGGTGCCGGAATCGGGAGGACAAGATCTATCCATTTGTTTAGGTTCAAGCCAATTTTGAGCATTTTACGACACTTGGGACATGAGCCCCTGATCACGCCTCCCCATTGGGAAGATTTTGGACCCCAAAAGCCTTCAACTACCTATTAAAGAGGTGAGGGTACAACGCCCTCACTCTATCCACCTCCATCCACCTTTCCTTGTTCGGTTTGCTTCCTTTGAAACCAACCCGAACATAATCTACATTGCCCCTCCTTGATGTGCGTGTCCTTCTGTCAAGGATTGTATCTTCTTTCAGCTCATCTAAAAATTCTGGCGAAAAATCTTCTATAGATGGCAGTTGAACAACGCTTTCATGATCAACGATCAAAGGAGGTTCATATAAACGTAAGTTATCCACATTAACAACAGAATACATTTGCATGTAGGAAGGCAAATCTAATTGAAAATCATTATTTCCAACCTTCTTGAGGATTTTGAATGGACCATAATGAATAGGCTTCAGCTTTTTACCTTCTCCTTGCATCCTTTCCTTACTAATGTACAGCCATACCTCATCCCCTTCTTGAAATTTGTGATCGACTCTATGCTTGTCGTGTCATTCCTTGTACTTGCCTTGACTCTTCTCAAGTTGTTCTTGAATTTGCTGATGTATTTGCTGAATTCTTTCAATGAATGAACGAGCTTTGTCAATATCACTATGTCCCTCAATGGCGACGTATTTTTCAAGAATGAAATCAAGAGGTGATTTGGGCAAGTAACCAAAACAAGCTTCAAACAGTGAGGTGTTTGTGGAAGATTGCTTGGCACGGTTGTAAGCATGTTGTATGTAGTGAAAATGTTCATCCCAAAGCTTGGGATGCTTGCTGCAATATCCTCTCAAAAGGTGAACAATGGTTCTGTTCACAACTTTGGTTTGTCCATCTATTTGCGAATGGAAAGCAGTACTTTTCTTCAACTTTGTGTCCATCATCTCCCATAGGTTGGACCAAAAATTCCCCACAAATCTAGAATCCCTGTCACTAATAATGGAAGTAGGCAAACCAAAGTGAATCCATACATGATGAAAAAATAATTCAGCAGTTTTTTCAGCAGTTATAGTTTTCTTACAAGGCATAAGTATACACATTTTGCTGAAACGATCAACTACTACATATAAATAATCATGCTGCTTTCTAGATTTTGGCAAACCTCCTACAAAATCGATAGAGATGCTCTCCCATGGTCTAGAAGGTACCGGCAAAGGAGTATACAAGCCAAGCTTCCTATTACTAGGCTTTCTTGTAGCACATAATGAACAACCTCTTATGAACCTTGAAACAGAATCTACCATGCGAGGCCAATAACAATACCTCTGTAGATGTGCAATTGTTTTGCTTACACCAAAATGGCCAGCAATAAGAGAAGAATGAGCTTCTCTTATGACATTTATTCTCTCCCCTTGTGGTATACACAACTTTCCCAAATGAAACAACAAATTGTTATGCATGTGATAGTCATTTTCCTCTACATGATTCCCTTTACTCAAGCTAGCATACACATCTTTAAAGTCATCATCAGATGCATACTATTCTATGTAACTATCATGTACAATGGAATCATTCTTAGGTAAAGTGACAGCACCAATAATAGGCCTTGAAAGCATATCAGCAACTTTATTCAGAGTACCTTTCTTGTACCTTATTACCAAATTGAACTGTTGCAAGAAGCCCATCCATCTGAAGTGTCGTGACTGTTGTAACTTGCTTTGTGATTGCAAGTACTGTAAGGGCTGATGGTCGTTATGTATAACAGTTTCTTTGCCCATCAAATAGTGTTTCCACTTTTTGACGCTTTGTACCAATGCATACAACTCCTTATCATAGGTAGGATAATTTACAACAGCACCATTAAAAGTTTCAAAATGAAAAGCAATAGGCTTATCATGTTGTAGAAGAACTGCACCCATGGCATAATCACTAGCATCGGTTTGTATCTCAAATGGCTGTCTCAAATCCAGTAATGCAAGGACCGGAGCTGAACTAATCTTCTCTTTCA
>APFE031361608.1:183282-204286 GCA_000404065.3 Pinus taeda | reverse complement strand
CATCAAATCAAAATGTGTTACATAGGTAGTGTTGGTGCAATGCCAATGGCAAATAGAAATAGAAAATATAAAACAACTACAGTCTACAGGTATACAAGCCTCAAGGCATCAATCAACATCATAATCAGCATCACTGCCCTCATCATCATGGTCCCCATTGCTCTCCTCTGCATCCTCCTCCTCCCCTATATCCATAGTCGCCTCTGCATCTGCTGGTGTGGAGGTTGACCCCTCTATTTTCATCAAATCTAACAGGCTCTAGCACTGGATCACTGAGGTCCAAGTTGGCCAATGCCAACTCAACCCTGCTGTCCAGACCCATATCATCAGGAAAGACATCCCACATCTTTGTCTTTCCCCTCAACCACTCTTCCCTCTGCTTGTAAATAAGACGAAGGTTGGTGTGCACATACACCATTGTCTCTGCCCTGGACTGGTCAAGCCTTCTCTTCTTCACATTATGCAAATTCCCATATGTGCTCCAATTCCTCTCGCAACAAGAGGATGAAGTCACCTGAGAGAGGATCCTCATGGCTAACTGCTGCAGAGGAGGGCTTGTTGCCCCATGATTTTCCCACCAAGAATAGCGCTTCTTAAGCCCCCTGTCTCTAATCACATCATAACCTCCAAATCGACCAATGCCAGTGGAAAACTCTGCAAAGGCATCCTCCACCTCAGCAAGCAATGCACTATCCTCATAAATCTGCCTGAATGTCTCTTTCCTCCCCTGTGAGATTTCACCATCCATGTGAGGAGGGAATCTGCGGGAAGGTCCACCACTCAGCCACTCATGGCTGTAGTATTTGGGGTTCAATGAGTGAGCCAAACAATGTAAAGGTGTACAATTCTTGTCCCATTTGCTGACAAGAATATCATGTATGGTATCGCAGAAGGCCTCTGGTGATGTCTCATAATGGGGGCACTCACTTTGTAGAATAATGCTCCTCACAGACTCACATGGAATCCCATCCCTCATAAACCTCTCCTAGGATGGGTTTGTCTGTATTTGCAACTCGAAGCAAAGAGATGATAGGGTCCATGATCCGAATAATTAGATCTACCCTCACCCACCAAGCATCATCTAGTACCGTGTCCTTCACTCTTTTAGAGGCTGCCTGATCTGTCTTTCTCCAAAAAGACCAAAACTTAGAAATAACCATGGACCCAAGAGCGGTCTTGACCTCCCTCAACCTCTTCAACATCATGAATGAAGATGCAAATCGTGTATCAGCAATCTTCAACAATGATAGATTGCTGTACTCCTTGTAGATAGTGAGGGCATTTGTATGATTTTGCACAAAGTTACGGATATGTCTTGCATCCTCAATAATGCTTCCAATCCAAAGCACATCAGAAGCAATGGATTTCAGTGTTAAGTTCAATGAATGGAAAATGCTAGGTGTCCAAAACACTTGTGGATATTTAGCTTTCACAATCATGCCAGTAGCCTTGCAAACAGGTGCATTATCTGTAATGATTTGCACGCAAGAATCAACACTTACATCTTCAATAACTTTAATAAATAACTCACCAATAAATTGTGCATCCTTGTATTCGACAAGTGTATCCACTGCTTTCATGAAAACTGGACCACTCAAGGAAGACACCATGAAGTTGATGATTGGGTGTCGTGCTGGATCTGTCCATCCATTAGAAACAATGCTAACCCCAGATGTTGGCCATGATGCTACAATAGGCTCAAGCATTTTTTGCACCTATTTTTTTGCCTTCGTCAACACTGTGGTTCTTAGCTTCTCTGACCCAGGAGGCACATACCCTGCTGGAGCCCCTTGAGTTAGAGCTTGGCACATCTCAATAAATAGAGGTGAACGTGTAACATTAAATGATATGAAGTTTTGATAGAAGAAGAAGGCAATGGTGAGATCAAGCTCCTCCCGTCTCTATTTTTGGAAAATCTTGTCCATTGGACCAAGTGCTCTTCTTTTTTATGCTTGTCCCC
The DNA here is from genome assembly GCA_000404065.3 of Pinus taeda. NCBI lineage: Eukaryota > Viridiplantae > Streptophyta > Pinopsida > Pinales > Pinaceae > Pinus > Pinus taeda. The sequence continues at coordinate 202,326 of APFE031361608.1, read as the reverse complement.
TAGTAGAAGTAGAACTCTCAAATGGAAATTTGGTGGTGGCTTTCCTCAAAAATGGAAAGGGGTCTTCATTCTTGGGTTTTCTTGATTTTGAAGCCACATGTTCCATACCAACATTGGCCTCCTTTTCCAATTCCTTTCTCTTTTGTAAAGAAACAGCTTTACAAGCTCCAATCCCACAACCCAGTAAAGCCAACAAATGTGATTTCACACAGTAATATGTGCTTTTGAAAGAAATGTGACAAAAGTTGCATTTCCATTGCACATTGGCTCCTCCCTTTCCCTTGGTGTTTGGCTCATCCTCTCTTGTGACATATTTCCACAATGAATATTTTATCATTGCCTTTAGGTCCTCCTCTTCCCTCAGCATTACTTGCAATAGACTCTAATGATATTGCGGGAGGAGGGGCATCTCCACCCATGACATTCTTGCCCTTCCTTTCCCCCTAACTGCTGCCTTTGATTGAGCCATGAATACTGTAAAAGAAATGAACAAAGCATGCAAAAATTTGTAAACAAAAAATCATATACAAACTGCTGTAAGAAATGCAAAAAAATGGAGGTGAAATGCACTTACCTGGTGCTTGAATTTCCTTGCTGAAGGCTCTACTCCCTTAACTCCTTGCTGCAAACCCTTCTCCACTTGCCAACATCTCACAAAACACTTGCTAAATGAAAATATGCGTGGCTGTAATGAGCAAATACGCCCCTTTCATACCCGCGTAGGTCACTTTTTCCACCCAGCGAGTCCTGGAAAACAGGACATGATTCCCAAAATCGTGACACGCTGCCAAAATTGTGACATGCAGTTGGATTCGACGTGGCAAAAAAGGACACGACGTGTCATGTTTTTTGGACACGAATTTCGAGAGAATCGTGTCGGACACGATGGATTCGGATTCGTGGGGCCTATAGGATGAATCCAGTTATTTAGACTGTAATGTTAAAAATTTAAGCAAAAAGATTTTTTGCATTAAGAATTTAACATTACCATTAGACAATATCAAGGAAACACCTAGGGAGCACCTAGGCAGTGAGTTCCTTGGCTTCGGGAGCATACAGGGAGCCCCTAGGGAGTGTGCTAACTAGCTTTGATAGTCTCATCAGGAGTGTCACACTCCCAAAAGGGTAGGGGTCATCTCAAAAATTTTCTAAATCATGTTCCTAGCGACCTATTCAAAGCATTGTTCCTAACCCAAAGAGGGGCGGCTAGGGGGGTGTGTTGGAAAATGTAACTAGTTTCGGTCTTCATAATTGTCATTGTACCCATGTCGTTATAACAAGAAAAAATGTTATTTTTCAAGCATGGTTTTCATGCTTCTTTTGATTGGTCAACTAGGTCAAACATGCAGTTCATGCTTCTAAGGCTTGTCAAGTCAAAGATATTTGTCATGAGTCAAGAGAGTCAATATTATTTGTATAAGACCCATTTAGGCAAGTTATAAAATGAAAAATAATTTATTTTGAGTTTAGAAAGTCAAAATAAGCCTCCATGCACAAGTCGGCCCTACCAGCAAGAAGTCGACCTAGAGAGGGTTATTCAATCTCATGAAAAACATATATATACAAGGAGATTCGACTCACTTGAACACACATTCGATCTGCAACAAGGAAGAAAGAAAAAGAAGAGCGAAGAAGTATAAAAGGAAAGGACAAAATCAAAGTGAAGGAAGAAGACAAAATTTGATCTTTTCTGCCCACACGTGCGAAATTAGGGTTTCTACAGTGTTGTAGGAGGCCGAGAATTATAGGTCCGAGTTGCAGAGGGATGAGAGTTATGGTCCGAAGTTGCAGGTTTGAAATAGAGGGCCAAAACTTTGTTTTGACTAGGAATCTTGAAGTTTGACTTTAGTCGACTTTGTTGACTTGAACTTGTTCAAAGAAGGAATCTTTGGAGGGCTGAATTGGTGCTTGGAGGAGGTTTGAATTTGGTCTTTGGGTCTTGGTTTTCTCATTTGATCGGATTCTACAAGAGGATATTCTTTTTGGTTTTCCCCTTGGAGGGTTTTGCTTTGGCTTGGAGCCTATATTTTGTGTCTTGTGTCTTTTATGATCTTTATGGTTTATGCTCATGATAATTATTTAATGAAGATAATTTAATAAAGAACACGAAGAAGCTAATTAAAGGTTCACAAGTAATTATTAAGGACAAGGAGAATTGTTCACATAGTTGCCTTAGTAGATTCTCCAACATGGTATCAGAGCTTAGGTGAAAAAGAAAAGATCACTTGGAGATCATCTTGTTGACATAAGAGAAGGGTATTTGTTGAAAACTAATCATTTTCTAAAGACACAAGGAAGGGCATAAGGAAGAAGACCTCATCATCTTAAGAAGGATCAAGCTCTCATTGAAGGAAGGATAAGCTGTTGTTGAAAGCTCTCTAGTGCACTCCATCATCTTGAAGGAAAAGAAGCATCAAAGAACCTTGGGATCATCATCCACTCTTTGAAGCTGTTTGAAGACACTATTGTTGAAGGCATCCTAGGGCATCTTTGAAGTCTCTTTGAAGGTCTTGAAAGCATCAAGATAGTTGGAAGATATCATCAAAAGGAGGACTCTTGTTTGTCAAGTATCATATTGTCTTCTATGTCTCAACCTACAGAGATCAAATGGCTACATTTTGCAAGGAAAGCAACAAGCTCGTGGGATCAACAAACTTCCTAGCATGGAAGAGGAGGATTGACTTGGTGCTCACAGAAAATGAAGTCATGGAATATGTTCTTGGTGAAGTTGTTTTACTAGACAAAGAGAAGACTCAAGAGTTAGCAAAATACAAGAAGGGAGAAGTGAGAACATGAAGGATCGTGATTGAATCCATAAAGAATCATCTTGTCCCCTTTGTTGCTGATTTGAAAACATCCAAAGCTATGTATGATAAGTTGGTGAAATTGTACACTATAAGTACATCAGGTTAGAAGATTCGCTTGAGGAATCAACTATATAGAATAAGTAAGTCAAAAGATGAAGACAACACTTATCTTATGAAAGTCTCACAAATAAGAGACCAGTTGCAAGGGCTTGGGGAAGTTGTTTCTGATTCCAAAATGACTACTTGTGTATTTAATGTTTTGGCACCTGATTGGAGCAGTTTTGCCACTAGTGTCTACTCAAGAAAGGATACTACTTTTTGATGAGTTATGGGTTCAATGTATCTTGGAAGAAACTAGGATAAAGGCAAAGGATGACACCAAATCAAATGAGAAGTCTCAAGATTTTATTGTAAAATCTAAGAAGAAGAAGAAAGAGAAGTTTGGAAAGTCCAAAGGAAAACAAGATATGTCCAAGATATAGTGCTTTGGATGCAATGAGAATGGAAATTTCAAGAGGGAATGTCCAAACAAGAATAACAACAAAAGAAAGGAAAGGAATGAAGCTCACATACATGAAGAAAAGGGAGAACCTGAGAAGAGGCCAAAAGGAGAAGATCCCAAGGACCTTTACTATTAAAGGAAGCTCCATCTTTATCAGGTTCATTTGCAGTTTGTCTTTCTTTTATTAGAAAGTAGAAGTTAGAGTAAGCATGCATAGATGTGTTCTTTAGAAGAAATCTTGATTTTTTTGAACCATGGCATCATAGAAGGAAGCATATGATGGTAGAAGAAGTAAACTCTACATAATCAATTTGCTTTGGAAAAGGTCATCTAGCTGTCAAGGAATGGGAAGATTTAGATCACCTTGCATATCATAGATCATCCAAGCATTTTTCTAACATAAAGTTAGAGGTAGTCATCTTGCAAAGAAGGATCATGAAGATCGTCTAGGAAGAACCATCATTAAAAGGGTTCTTGGAAGAAGCATTATGACTAGTATATTCCACCTAGTGTGGAAACAATACTCTTGAAGGATGAAGGAATGCAGATGGTTGAATTGGAGCATGAAAGATATGATTAAAGCCTTTCTCCTCTTAGAAAAAAAGACCTATCTTCGATAGGTATAAGAAGTAAGCTTGTTCAAGGAAGGATGGCTAGATGGTTATATGAAAGAAAATGTATGTATGTTCTTAGTAACTCTTCTCTAGAAGGTAGAACTCATGTCTACAAGAATCTTGCAAGAAGAGTGGGTGGTAAGAATATGCTCGAGATTCTTTCATATGATGTTTGAAGTTTGGATCAAGACTCTTCCAGAAATGTAAGACTTGACATGATGATATTGGAATATGGTTTCTTGAAGAAAGCAAGAGTGTTAATAATGACAACTCCAAGGAAGAAGAAATTGCAGCTTGCTAGGCACTTTGATTACAAGTTATTAGCGTGGAGAAGCATCTTTGGTAAAAGATGAAGATAGACATGCGAAAGGATGTTGATCTCAGAAGTAAGCAGAATTTGAAGATGCCATTATATTGAGGTAATTTTGATATTGATGTCTTGGTTTGGTGATCTAGTTGATACATGTTTTTTCTACTTGGAAGGATATTTCAGAAAATCATAATGATAGTTGAGGTAACTGCATCTACAACTGTTGGTCTTGAACTCAATGGATATATTGTTGAAATTTCTAAGTATTACCTGTTAGAAATTTTATCTGTATTCTTTGGTTTGTTTCTCCTACTTGTTAATTACGAACAAGTTATATAAACATATAAATATCGAAATAAACACAATATAGTTTCAATCGTCTACAGATCAACAACTGAAAGAAATAACAAACACACAAGTGACACCGTTAGTTTTGGACAACTCGTTCCCAGAAAAACCCAACTTGGGAAAACCGCTGCAGCGATTCTGAGGGTTTATTATTATGCAGTATTTCCTTGAGTACAAGTGGGTGCCAAACTGGCTCACTCGACAGAGAAAAATAACTGGCAACAATACCTCTATATTCGAAAACAGGAATTCGGAAAACCTGTCCCACGAAACCCTCTCCAGCACAACTTTGGGACTCTCTGCGTCACTACAGTTGCTCTCTGTGTGGATGATGCAGTCCCTCTGGCCTCTATGTTGTCTCTGTTGGGCTCTGTATGGCCTGCTTTGGTTGCTACTTTTTGCTCTTTGCCTCTGCGCTGGTCCCTCGACACTGTCTTTGCCTCTCTGTCTAGTACTCACTGCCTCTCGCTGTTGATCACTGATTTGACTTTTCTTAGCAACTCCGCTCTAGCAAATCGAATGACTGATCACTTTGGTGTGTTCTCCAACTGACCCTCAAGCCTCCTCTTATACTTTTCTCGTTGGTCCTTCACTGGCCGAGATTAAATCTCTAATCAATGACTAAGATTAGATTTGGCTTGATCCATGACTTTTGGAACCTTCTAACTCAGTTTTATATTAATACCTAGTAATATTTTATTTTTCCTAAGTTTTGACTTAGGAACTCCATAAAAAATATTAATTATTTTAATATCTCCCAAACCGGGTACAATCTGTCCAAACCATTTTTGGGTCTTGGAGATCTCATGTGCTTTAGCCTCTCCACCAATTTTCATGGCTAGAGAACGTCGATGCTACCCGAAATCAACACTCCCTCTTAGTGAGGACTGTGCTCTAGTAATACTCCTCACTGAGCATCACTCTGATTATCTAGCACCGGTCCCTGTGCTGATGCTAGGCCTCCTCGCCCAACATCCTTTGCACTGCTACATCTTGTACTATTGTACATAGCCCTATCACTGCCACTGTTGCATCCTTACGACAGCTCCCTCTACCTCTGTGCTGCTGCTGGTCCATCCTCCCAACACTGCATCTGCAATGCATCTCCTCTCATCATGTTGCATCGTGCTGCTGCACTGCAACTCAGTTACTGAGAAGTAAGTAACTGATCCACCCAACTTCTGACATCCATGTTGGGCTAGAAACGCTCCCGATACTGAAAATCCCTCTATCGCTATCAAGTGCTCCCTCTACAGACCTCTGCGCTGCTGTAACAACTCCCTGCATCTCGCACTGCTGCAAACCTCTTCGTGCCATCTGACACTGTTGCAACAGTCTTTGTGCTTCTCATATTGTTGCAACCTGCTAGCCTCGCGCTGCCCGGGGACTCCTGCACTATAACACTCTCTGCTGCTTCATCCGCATCTGTCTCTACCGACATCCACCAGTCCTACTACTTCTTACTTCGACGCTCCCGTAGCAAGATATAATCCAAGACGTTGGGTATCTCAAGGATCCTGACCCTCATCGCCTGTAGTCTTCCTAACTACAGCTCGATGTCTCCCCACCTCTTCTCTAGAGATACATGAGCACTCATGGCACAGTCATCATCAACGACCATCTCCGCTCCTCTTCTTTTCGACTCCTTCGAGTCTCTCTACTTCCCTCTGGAAGTTCTCCTTTAAACTCTTGCTGATTCTCTGTACTTCCCGCATGGAAGTTGTCTGCTACACTCTCTCTGAGTCTCGATTTCCCTTTTGGAAATCCTCCTGCCAATCATCAAATCATACCTGTCCGATTTTCTGTGCACCTGCAACAATGATCCAGATTCCTTGGCTAGAAATCCGCCTTGGTAGCAACTCCCTCTACCTTGGTTTTGCCCTGTTAGGTACAGTTCTGCCCACAGTACCACACCAGCTTCGCTCCCGCAAACTGCTCACAGATTCCTATGCCCCAACAACTGAAGGACTGAGCCTTTAGGCTCTACGCAATCCCGGCACCGACTGAAATGCTCCCCTAGCCAACTGTGTCAACCCTCCTGGTTTCTGCGTGAGCCTTTTCTGCCCTCCTCAACCTTTGCGTTGGCCTCTCTCTGGCCCGGACTCATGACGCAATCCCTCTGCGTCAACCCTTCTTCTGTCGCTTTTTGCAAGGAACAACTTTTGTCACTCGGGACAACGGTCTCTGCTGCAAATGCTCTGCTTCTGTTGATGCCTTCAACTCTCTTGTGATTTGCAATCACTCTTTGATACCATGTTGAAATTTCTAAGTATTACCCGTTAGAAATTTTATTTTTATTCTCTGGTTTATTTCTCCTACTTGTTAATTTTGGACAAGTTATTTAAACATATAAATATTGAAATAAACACAATATAGTCTCAACCATCTACAGATCAACAATTGAAAGTAATAGCAAACACACAAGTGACACCGTTATTTTTGGACAACTCTTCCCTGGAAAAACCCAACTTGGGAAAATCACTGCAGCTATTATGGGGGTTTATTATTATGCAGTATTTCCTTGAGTACAATTGGGTGCCAAACTGGCTCACTCGATAGAGAAAAATATCTGGCAGCAATACCTCTCTATTCGAAAATAGGTATTCAGAAAACCTGTCCCACAAAACCCTCTCCAGCACAACATTGAAGCTCTGCGCTGGCCCTTCTGGCCTCTGTGTCAGCCCTTTGAGGCACTGCACAGCCTCTGGGACTCTCTGCATGGATGACGCAGTCCCTCTGGCTTCTACGCTGTCTCTTCTGGGCTCTGCGTGGTATGCTCTGGCTGCTGCTTCTCGCTCTCTGCCTTTGCGTTGGTCTCTCAGTACTATCTCTACCTCTCTATCCAATACTCACTGCCCCTTGCTGTTGATCACTGATTCGACTTTGCTTAGCAACCCCGCTCTAGCAAATCGAATAACTGATCACTCTGGTGTGTTCTCCAACTGACCCTCAAGTCTCCTCTTATACTTTTCGCATTGGTCCTTCAATGGCCGAGATTAAATCTGTACTCAATGTCTAAGATTAGATTTGGCTTGATCCATGACTTTTGGAACCTTCTAACCCAGTTTTATATTAATACCCAATAATATTTTATTTTTCCTAAGTTTTGACTTAGGAATTCCATAAAAAATATTAATTATTTTAATATCTCCCAAACCGGGTACAATCTGTCCAAACCACTTCTAGGTCTTGGAGAACTCATGTTCTTTAACCTCGCCACCAATTTTCATGGCTAGAGAACATCCGGTGCCTACCCCAAATGAACATATATGGATTGGGTGGTTGGCTTTGTTAATCTATATGGTCAAGCTGTTTACATCATCTTGAGAATGAAAGGTAGCAGTAGAAGAAGATAACTTGATGACAATGAAGATCACTTTCATGTTTAGAGGGAGATATGATTAAGCTCTACTTTGGAGGGCTCAATATTACATCTTTATTTGATAGAGCACAGTGATTTGAAAGGTTGATGGCCCGAATCTTATGACAGTTTGGCTCCAGTACATTTAGAAAGATGAAAGCTCAACATCTTGAAGATACGATGAAGAGGAGGATCCATGTATTTACTTTAAGATCTACATGAAGACCTAGTAGCTGATGTATTGATGAAGACACACTAGAAAGCTTCCCAATTGAAGGGAAGTAAAAGAATCTCCTCTATGCTTTAGAGGGAGTAAAAGGTCTCCTTAAATATTTGAGAAGGAGCAAGGACTTATTCCCCAATTAAGAAGGAATGATGATCTCCTCTCTAGGTTGAGAGAGAGTGATATTAAAGACATCATATTCTCCAAGTGTTACGCACTAGATCAGGACTAACTGTCGTAAGTTTTAGTGAAGCCACTAGAAAGGAGAATGGAGGATTGAATAAGCATTTGAGACTAATACTCCTTAAGGATAAATAATCCAAGATGGGAAGTAATTTTGTTGACCGACACTCTTTGAGGATTAGACAGGTATCCAAGACAAGAATGGTCGTAGAGGATTGAGAATCCAATATAAGAATAGTCTTAGAAGGACATACCTAGTGAACATCTGGATGTGGTATGTACCTTAAGAGGTAGTGTGGTGTGTTGAGAAATCTAGGGCAATATATAGTTAGAGTTTCTATTATGATTTCTCTTAAACTTGATCACTGCTTGTGATATTCTTTTATTTTTTTTTATAATTAGCTTCTCCTTCTCTTATTATTATGTTGTTCTTATCATAAAAAAACTACCAAAACATGAAGATCAATAGTACACAAGGACACAAGAAGTAGGTTGTTAGCCAGGGCTAAAACCTATCCTAGAGAGGAAAACCCACAAAATCTCTTCTTATAGAATTTCAATGAAGACTTCCAAGACCAAGACATTAGACCATCCACCAAGAAACCAAGCCAGCGACCCAAATAGAGAAACAAACTTGCTCCTTCTTGCACAATTTCTGATCTGTGTAACTTCTATTCTTTCATAGAAAATTTGGCTACCAAAGAGAGTACATTTTCGAAAATCAAAGATCAAATGATGTCTTCCTACTTCGTTGTCCTTTTTCTCTTCTTCGCACTCCCTTTTTATGCATCAAACTTGCTCAAGAAAAATGAACTTGTTACCTCTCAAATGGAGGACGAATTCTCCTTAATATATAGCTTCTAGGGTGGATCCTGTTACCCACCATTTTATGGGTAATATCCCTAGGAGAATTTTTTTTTTCTCCAAGATGGTCGACAACCGGCAATCAATAGCCCCTTGCAGCCACTAGCTAGCTCATTGTGCCATTTCTCCGCCACTTGAGCCAACCATGTTGTCCCTCTCCCATCTGCCATGATGGTATGTTGGAAGGTGGGCCTTCCGAACCTAAAGGTATGCCTTGTCATTTTGAAATTGAGTAGTGTAGTTTTCTTATCATGGACACTTTTGGGCATGGATTAATGGGGTGATTCGGTGGAAAGAATGGGATACCTCTATGCTTTTGTCCCCTAGACCTCTTTTAGGAATTAATCTTGGATTCTAGTCACGTGGGATCTCTTTTATTGACCATTTGGCTCTAGGGATGGTATTGCATGGGAAACCTCGATTGGTTGTGTTGTCCCGCTCCCATATTCACTTATATTACCCTCTTTCCATTCATTATCACCACATTCATCATTTCTCCCACTTGGGTCCACATTCCTCGACTGGGTCCACATAGGGTTAGCAAGCCCCTTCCCCTTGCCCACACCTTCGGTCATGGCCTTGAATGAAACACAAAGGTTGATGTAGCTAAAAAGAAAAATAAAAACATATATGACCACATTCAACAAGAAAATGTACCACAAAATGCAAAAGATGGCTAGGACAAACACATTTAGCACGTGGGCAAAAGCCAATACATGAGCTCTACCCCATCATCATGGCCATTACGCTGATTCCTATGGGTTCTATGAGCCTCCTTCATCATATAGGAACCCATGATTGTCCCAAACCCTGGTGGGCAATGAATTGCCCCAACTTGAAAGGGGGATATTCGCTGCTATACCTTATACATCATGCTCTTACCCCTTTGAGCCCCGAGCAATTAATCAAAGAAAATCATAAAAAGGCAAAAAGCATATAAAGAAAGGTGGAAAAATCAAGATCAATGCACTTCATGTACCATGATTGCTCCCTCCTACACATTATAAAACCAAGTGTTGGCTCCCCTCTTATTAGCTACACTTTTACCCCAGCATGTGACCCAGGGCTGCCCCTTCTCATCCCCAATTTCATTCACCTATTTATCACATGCCACCACCTTTTGAAGGATGTACCTTGACTATATCCCCTCTAGAAGTAGAAACCACCTAATAGGATTATTGGTTAACCCCATTTGGAGTTTAGGAGACATTGGCACATCCCGAAGCTCATTATGGAAGGGTAGGCCATTATGAAGTCCCCACCTGTGGTCCATGATTGGTGAGCTCATTTACTCGATTTCTCTAATGACTTGTTGTACTGGAAGGTTAGGGGACACATTGGACCTTATGAAGGATTGCAGATGGTCTCCATGTTGGGTTTGGTCTCCTTATACGATGCCCTGATTCCCCAGAGGGCTACATTGGCACATGTAGGCTGTGTGTTGAGAGCCATGGGTTGTGACAATTCCCTCTTTCTTCCTACTACGTAGCTCGTAGGCTGACTTAGGCACTCCTTGATTGAGTTGGTAAGTTGTTTCTACTCTGCTGCTCAGCAAATGAGAAACACTGATTTCCTCGGTAAGAAATCACTGAGGAAGTATTCTCTCACTATGCAATCTGCTTCTTCCTTGTGATGGCTTTTCTGCCCAACGCTCATCTTGCCGAAAATTGCATCCTAGCTCTGGGTGGCTCTGCGTAGCTCCCTTTGCCTTGGAAAGTTTTCGATCTGGTAGTCTTACCTCTCTGTCGGCTCGTTCAGAGAGAGACACCCACGAAAATATAGCCCTCTTGGCTAGAACTGTGGTATCCCTTAGGGAATCGAACTGTTGCTTTCTGCAACAAGTTGGCCCTTACTTAAGTGCTAGATCTGCGCTTCCCTGTTTCACATCAACAACTTATATACCATGTGAAAATTCCTAGATCTAACAATCTCAGGAATCCTACTACAACCAGCGAAATCTACTTCACCCAGATTGTAAATTATATTACAAGCTTATTTCAGATTTCTTCATGAAACATTGAAGTAAATTACTGAAGCAACCTACACCAATTAAATATGATTCTGAAACACAGAAATTGAGCAACGAAAACAAAAACACATAGGACAGTGATTTTTGGACAAAATGTCCTCGGAAAAACCAAATGTGAGAAAATCAGTGCAACAACTCTGAGGGTTTATTATTATTAAGCAGTAGCAAAATCTGAATACATCGCTGAATACCTCACAGGGTTATTCAGTTACAGAGAGAAACACTGGCAAAAACTTGTTTTAACTCACACAATCACTGAGAAATCTTGGCTGATCCAACCCCAAACTGGCTGCCCCTTGGCTTTTCTGGCTGCCTCTGTGCAGTGTCTGCGTCAGCCTAGTGTCAAGCTCTTTGGGTGTTTCGTCTCTTCTTTGGCTGGTTGTTCCGCTATCCAGGAAATTCGTTTTTGCCTCTCGGTGTCACACCCTGACTCCCGGATTCTGAAAATCGAATTCCTCTGCAGATTTCAGACTCCTCTCTCTCCCTCTGTGCTGGTTTTGCGTGGCCCTTCTGGCCCTGCGTCAAGGCTTCTGGATCACTCACTGCCTCTCTCTGCTGATGTATCTTTGGCTGAGAATCTCTCTCTCTAGAAGCTGTTATCCCTGGCCCTCAACTACAAGAGATCTCTTCAATATATTTTTCCTCTTGAGAACTTCTCACTTCAGAAAATTGATTTTCTTTATCTCTCTATGTATTTTCCAGATGACCCTCAATCCCCTTCTTATATCTTCCTGTTGGACAACCAACGACCTAGATTAAATCTTAATTAAAGGCTCGGATCGTTTTGGTTTGATCCGTGGCTTTTTCTAGAAGTTTCACCCCTCATTAGATTAATACCCATTAATATTTTAATTTTCCTAACTTTAGACTTGGGAACCCCATTAAAAATATTAATAATTTTAATAAAATCACTTATGGGTGGAATTTCCCAAAACGCTTTCTGGGTTTTTTGGAATACCTGTGCCCAAGCCTCCCTACAAAATATGAGGCTTAGATCACATTCGATGCTACCCCAAATCAACAATGTACAATTGGATAAGTCGACCTCAACATCAAGTGGACCCTCATGAAAGCCTATATATAGAAGAGACCTCAAGCTCATTTGGACACAGTCATCAAGCACTGTCTTCTCTCTTCTATTGTTTGGTTCGCATAGGTTTGAGAGAGGAATGCTCGTGCAAAAGGTTCGAATCTACAGGGTCGAAGCTCGCACGTGTCTAGGGTTTCTAAGCCACAGACGCTTGCACGTAACTAAGGTTTTTCGCCCATGGACACTGGCACAGTATGGTCCTGAGAGTGTCCGGGAAGTCTAGGACACTTACACAGGGTGCCTAAGGGAGCGTCCAGAAGGCTAGGGCTTCCACAGTCCAGATCTGTCTTAGACGCTTACATCCAGTTCTCCAGAGAGCATCCTGATCAGTCTCGGACGCTCGCACAAGGTGTCTAAGAGAGTGTTCGAGAGGTTAGGGTTTTTGCAACGTAGTTGGACCCCAGACGTCTGCATACAATTCTCCTAGTAGCGTCCATATCTGTCCCAAATGTACTCATCCAGATCTGTCTTAGACGCTCGCACACAGTGTCTTTGCATTCATCTGGGACTAAAAGATGAGTTATCAGTATGTAACAGTGTTCAGCACAGTGATATCTGTTAACTATAGTCAATGATAGTGCATTACATTCCTCAGAATCAAGATGTTTGAGTATAATTTGTTGCATAGATAAAGATATGGATCATTGTACTCTCTTTTGCTGAATCATTTGATGACGATCTAAGAAGAAGAAGAATTTCCAAGGGTTTTCCCAATAGTAGGTTTTGCCCTGGTCTCCGACCAATCCTGGTGTCTCTATGTGTGCATGTTTTTCATCTATTGTTTCTTTATGTTCCGCTGCATTAATGATGATGATAATGATGTTGTTCTTTCTACGTAGTTGCATATGCTGATGAATTATGATGTAGATTTGAATAATGTAATGATGATATGGGGTGAACTTAATGTATTAATGAAGAAATGAAATTGTCTAAGAAAAGGACAATATAGCCCCTATGAAAAAATTAACACTTTTAACAAGACTTATGCTCAGAATTGTCCTTTAACGAGACCCTTAACAAACTCAGTCTTGGATCTTTTTTATGCACAAGTGAAGAGAGTGGATCTCGGTTCTATTAGAATTTTGGCTCTTTTGAGAATGTAGTGATAGCCTTCTTTTTATGGCTTCCATATGCTCATAAATTTATGAAGACTTAGCCCCCTTTTTAAGGTTATTGGAGGAGCTAATAAGTAGGCCTTTGATGGCTTGCAAACTCATAATGTAATGTAATATCCCCAATTCTGTGAGCATGGGAATTTTGCCCAAATTTGGTAATATTAATTAAAAGGGGCAACTAGTATTTCGAGAGAAGGGTGGCAAGTATTATTTTTTTGCAAATTGACAGAAAATTATTATGTTATTAAAATGGTGGAAAAAGTAACTAAGTAGAAAATGGCCCCCACCAATAAAATAATATTAAAAGGAGTCTAGATGGATGGAGAGAACATGTAAAAGGAGGAGGGACTCATTTTGTGGACGATCTTTTGACTTTATGTTTAACACTTCATCTTCTCTTGGAGCTGTTTAGTGTTAATTTTTTGCAACTAGGGTCAAATTCCACATTGGACAGCTCAGATGACCGAGCTGATGCTTGCATTAAATTCCTCTTTTCGAGAGGACCAAAGTCGACCTAAAGATCATCCAATTTGGTCAAGCGGAAGTTAAGTTTCACCCTAGCTTTGGGGTTTAAGCTGGAGGGAAAAACTCCTTTGATTAGCCGTGTTTAGAAACACAGATAATCAGGGAGGTTAAAAAACCTCCTAGGATGAAATTCGTCATCAAAATTATAGGCTTATCTAGGTTGTTACATAGACTCAAGGTTTTACTAAGATCATTTACATTACATAACTTGTAGAATGGGATAACCATGACACATGGATTGTTGATATGTGATCCGATTGTGTTGAAAAAATTGATACTTCCGCATCCTTGGAACTTTGACAATTTGAGTGCAACAAGAGAGGTAGAGTCTGAAAACAACTTTTCTTTGACTCCTTTTTTCTTTTAAACTTTCTCTTCACTTTTCTTGTCTCTTCTATCCTTAGATCAAACCTTTTCAAAATATATCGTACTTGTGAATGAGTGTTTTTCAAAAGAGGTTGAACTGCTTGTTTATATAACCTTTCCAAGGGGTCAAATTCCCTCCTTTAGGCCGACTTGAAGCTTCCAGGGTCGACTTGTACTTTGGAGGTTACCAAGATTTTCTAGGCTCAAAATAAATTATTTTACAAGATACATTTCGGCTGGAAGGGTCTTATAAACATGATGTTGAATCTCTTGACTTAGGACAATAAATCGTATGACCTAACAACCTTAGAAGCATGAAGAACATGCTTTTACCTAGAAGAACATCAATAACAAGCATGAAACCAATGCTTTAAAATAATAACTTTTTCTTTTCTTCTTTTGTTTGTTACATAAGATACATATTGAAATGAGTACAACAACAATTGTGAAGGCCGAAACTAGTTACATTTCCAACACTGTGGGGTCCCAAGATCCAACTGGGGCACCACAAAGTGGTCTCCAAATGCTAAAAGTGGCCTCCTCTGCTCCAACGTTGACAACTTCTTAGGTGCAACAAGCCTAGCCTAGTCTCTCAATGTGAACCTATCCTCATTTGGGCTCTAAATTAGTTGTTGCCTCTCAATTTGTGTCAGGTCGACTTGGGGGCATGTTGGGTCTAGCTGTGTCATCTTGAAGAATCATCAAATCTAGTACAAAGTCATCCAATGTTTTGGGTGTTGGAAGTGCTCTGGGACATGTGTCATCCAATGATACTGCTTTGAGGCCCAAGAGTCTCAAGATTTCACTCGTTTGTGCCAATATAATTCTTTGAAGGGCTTTGTACTTGTGGAATGGATGCCCAAGACAAAGATCATTAATGCATCTAAGTGAACCAAACTTGAATGTTATGGGCAATTTAGTAATTCAAACAAGGATCCCTTTCCAAAATTAGGACTTTGATCTCACAATGGTGTTTTCTCCCTCGGTAGGGGTGGCTAAAGGTCAACCTTGTTAGGTGCTTCTAGCCCCTAAGGGGAAATGACATTTCATGGTCCACTGTTCAATTGATAGGTGTTGCTAAATGATAATGACGGTAAGGGAGGGGATAAGACTTCGTGGTTGCAACAACTCAATGAAAAGAATAAAAGATAGATCAACGACTTAAAAATTATCCTCTTCAAGGGGGGAACCTCCTTTACATTACATAAATGAACAATTCTTGGATGATACAAATGATAAGACCTCTTTTCTATATATGGTTGCCTAAGGGGTCACAATATAGTCAGAACCTACATAACAGTAATAATGTAAGGAAACAACAATAACAATAGTGGGCTTGTATGGGGCACAACAATAACATGGGGGATACATGGGCACAACAATAACAATAGGGGGCTACACTAACAATAACAATAAGGGGAATACACTAGTATTATAGGTACCTAACGTGCCCCTCTCCTTCAAAAAAGTGTTGTCCTCAACGCTTGAGTAGTTCCAGATGCTTCTGTATAAAATTCTCACCTTCCCATGTGGAATCTTCAGCGGTTAAGTTCTTCCATTTCATGAGATACTTTGAAATTAATTGATTCTGTAGCTGTCGAGTTCTTGTTTCCATGACTATTTTAGGCTAAAATATGATTTTTCCTTCTTCGTTAAGTTCTGGCAACACTATTTGAACTGGGAGCTTGTCACTGATAGCCTTCTTTAAGAAAGAAACATGGAAAACTAGGTGTACTCAGGAAGATGCAGGTAGTTCCAATTTGTATGGCATAGTACCAATCTTTTGCAACACCTCGTAAGTACCATAGTACTTGGGTGATAATTTATTTCCCTTCTTAGCTTGCTTGAGAGACATTTGTTTGTATGGTTGTACCCGTAAAAATACCCAGTTGCCTACATCAAAACTTCTTTCACTGCGATGTTGATATGTTTGTTGTTTCATTTGATTTTGCGCCAGAGTGAGGTTATCCTTTAAGAGTTGGAGAGCTTGTTGTTGTTGCTCGATGTCATCTTCCACTGCTTGAACCTTAGAATTTTATCTTAAAGATGATGTGATGGATGGTGGATGATATCCATAAAGTGCCATAAATGGGTTCATTTTTGCTGCAGTATGAAAGGAAGTGTTATACCACCATTCAGCTAGAGGTAACCACTTGACCCATTGTGTTTGTTTATCAGATATAAAGCAACAAAGATATCCTTCCAAACATTTGTTCACTATCATAGTTTTCCTATTAGATTGGGGATGATAAGATGAGTTATGAGCTAATTGAGTACCAAGAAAAGAAAATAATTCCGTCCAAAAATTTTCAGTTAAATGGGATTTTTGTCTCTTACAATAATATTTGGGTTTCCATGTAGCTTTTGAATTGTTTCCATAAATGCAGTAGCAATTGTACTGGTTTTAGAAGGTTGAGATAATGCACAAAAGTGTGCATACTTGGAAATTCTATCAACTACCACCATGATGACACTCTTTCCTTTAGACTTGGGTAAACCTGTGATAAAATTCATTGAGACCTCCTCCCAATGCTGACTTGGAATGGCTAAAGGTTGTAAGAGACCCAGGGTCTTAGTTTTCTAACTTTTATTTTGTTGGCAAACCAAACATTTTGCCACAAATTTCTAAATATCAGATTTAAGGCCATCCCAAAAAATTCCTTCTTGACCCTATGGTAAGTTTTTAAAAATCTTGAGTGCCCTCCTAAGGGGGAGGTGTGCAATTCCAAAAAAATATTTTGCTTGAGTTGGGAATTCTTACAAAGATATAAGCGATCTTTGTACCATAATGAATCATTTTTCTAGCTAAATGTATCTGATGTACTCAGATCTTGCTGCAACTTTTGAATGAGTGTCCACACCTTTTGGATAATAAAAATGGCACAGGGCAATGTTTCCACATCCTCATCCTTTCTTGAGAGTGCATCTTGTTGTCGCACGGATTGTCATGACAACGCTCAGACCGGGGGTTGTCACCCTCATCCCCGATCTCTCCGTTTAAACCTCTCTTCCGTGGCTAAGGGGGGTAGACCCTATGGGATAATGGATGACCAACTGGGGACCATTTGGGTTGGAAGACACGAGAGGAAACAAGCACTTAATTGATTTTATTAAGTTAATGGACCAGTGCCTTATCGAGTTAATGATTAAACGATTAAATGTTGCAGAAATATGAACCATGTAAAACAAACATTTATCATCAAATAACCCAAGCAATGCAAGATATCCAGTGAATTCACAATGCTTTAACGATGATCCAGCAATTAAACTTCAAGAAAAATTAAATGCTTTAAATGATTATAAAATTTAAACGCTGACCAGTTACCACTTTCATATAGCTAACTTCAAAATAAACATTAAGTGCGTTTAGCTATAGAAAAATGGACCATAAAAAATGAATTTTCAATTTTTTTTTTTATTAAGCTTTTTCAAAATATTTTTATTTTTTATTTTTGTTTTGTTTGCAGGTGCTGGAGCAGCATGGAAGGAATCCGCAGGAAGTAATGCTGAAGAGAAATGCAGAAATGGTGCTGTGAGGAGACAGGGATTTGATTTGCAGCAGAGTGAGAGGAGCTTTAAATATTTTCCAGAAATCTTGACAAAATTTTTAACTCGCTCTCCTTCAGATTTCTTGAAACCATCATAAAAAAAATTTAGATCTAAAAATGAATGATTTTAAAACCCTTGGAATGCAAGATTGCTGGTTGATATTTTTGGAAAGCAATTTTAAATGAAACCCCAACAAACAGATACCTTGGAAAATCTCGAATTTCTTCAGCAAAAAACCTGCAAGAACTGATCCTGAGGCCAGATCTTACCCTCCAGGGCCTAGATCTGGGTTCAAACAAAAATTTCTCTTCAAACCTGTAACCTGCAACCTGTAATGGCAAAACAGAACACCCAAAGATAATATGTGCAAGAAAGGAAACTGAAAACCCTAACTAAATAATTACAATATTCACAAACTGTAGACTTTAAAATAGCGAGATTTCTCATTATGCCACATAAATATTTTCAGAATTTAAATTTTAATGTAAGATACTTCAGAAAACCCTTCATGCATTCATTAAAAAAATTCAGATGATAAGCCCAGGATTAAAAACTAGCTGGGCTTTTTCAGAAAACACAATCCGGGAGTTGGCTGGTTCAGCCGAGAACTTCCCCTAACGCCCAGTAATGTAAAAAAAAAGGATTTCCTACACATCTTAAATCAACCATTAACATAGAGGGAAAGACGATAGTGAAATCCAGATCAAATGGAGATTCTTGCCACTATATTTCAGAATCTAAACTATCATTCAAACTCTAGAGATTAGACAAGATACCTGTGCCTGAATCAATCTTCATCAAGCTAAAATCAATAGTTGAAAATAAAATTATATAGAAAGAATAAAAGATCTTACAGCATTTCCAGAAGAGTAACACCAGCAAGATTTTTAACCCCAAAGTCTTTCTTTATTGCACAAAAATGACTACAAGAGCTTCTTTAGCACCAGACTCTCAGATCTAAATGACCCTAGACCCTATTTAAAGGAAAAAATCCCAACGGCTAGTTCGAGTGATCCATGTCAAACTAATCTCGACCGTCGATGAGGATCAAGATTTTTTTTAATCTCATCCGTCGAATTTTTAAATGCATTTTAATATATTAAAAAATTAAAATTCTGCATTTATTTACTCAAAAAATTGACTTATTATTTTATTATT
>APFE031361608.1:167266-183262 GCA_000404065.3 Pinus taeda | reverse complement strand
TATTATTAAGGGAGGGATGTTACACCTTCTCTTCAAATATGCCTGCTGTTTATACTTTAAACTGATGTCCTGTAATTTGATTTTTACCTATTCATGCAAATCCCTCATCGCTTTAGAAAAATCTTCTCCATCTGCACTTCGTCTTTCTTGCAGTCCAAGATCCCGCAATTCATGCACTCCGCGAGAATGCATGTCGTATAGGGTTTGAAAAGGGCTGAAGCCTGTGTTGCGGTTGGGCAAATCATTATAAGCGAACTCTGCATGTGCCAACACTTGATCCCACATCCACGAATTCTCTCCAACCAGACTTCATAGCAGATTTACTAAACTCCTGTTTACAACTTCTGTTTGTTCGTCCGTTTGTGGATGAAAAGCACAACTATAACTCATCTGTGTATCCATTTTCTTCCACAAGGTATGCCAAAAGTGTCCTGTAAACTTCACATCCCTATCCGACATAATGGACTTAGGCAACCCATATAACTTGACAATCTTTGTGAAAAACAGGTGGGCCACGTGAGTGACATCACTGGTTTTCCTACAAGGGATGAAATGCAACATTTTCGAGAATTTGTCCACTACTACCATCACCAAGTCATAACCTCTCTGTGTCTTAGGTAGACCTAAGATGAAGTCCAAGCTAACTGAATCCCACAGTCTACCTGGAACAGGTAATGGTGTGTACAGTCTCGTGTTTTGACTGTGACCCTTCGCCAACTGGCACACTTTACATCTGGCCACAAATCGCTGCACATCCCTCCTCATCTTTGGCCAAAAGCAGAAATGTCTGAGTTGCTCGAGTGTCGTGTCCATGCCGAAATGTCCGGCCAAACCTCCACTATGCTTCTCTCAAATAATATTCTCCCTCATCGAGCAGTCAGGTATGCACAGTTGTCCTCCCTTAAACAACAGTTTCTCCTGTATGTTGTAGTCCAACCATGGATTGTTATCTCTCACCAAGGGATTTTGACATGCCTCGTAGGCCTCCTTAAATTTTGTATCAGTCTGGTATAAGTCTTTTAAGTGATCAAAACCCAGCACTTGCACAGTACTTTCTTGCATAAGTAAAGCTCTCCTACTAAGTGCATCCGCCATCTTGTTGGCTTATCCGCTAATGTGCTTCAATACAAAGTTGAAACTCTGCAAATACTCCACCCATTTGGTGTGTTTGTGGTTCAACTTGTGCTGTTGCATTACATACTGTAGCGCAGAATTATCTGAGAACAACACAAATTCGTTTCCCAATAGATAATGCCTCCAGTGTTTTAATGTTTGTATAACTGCATAGAACTCCTTATCATACGATGAATATTTATGTCGACTTTCATTCAGCTTTTCGCTGAAAAATGCTACAGGCTTATCCTCCTGGCTAAGCACAACTCCAATTGCTATCCCGCTAGCATCACAACGAACCTGAAATAACTTCTTAAAATCTGGAAATCTCAAGATCGGCCTCTCAGTAATCTTCTTCTTTAACAACTGGAAACTCCTCTTCGCTGCATCTGTCCATCGAAAAGGCTGACTGGCCTTTTTAATGGTGTCCAACATTGGTGCACAAATTTCGCTAAAATTCCTTATGAGTTTCCTGTAAAAACTCGCTAGACCATGAAAGCTACGTACTTCAAATAAATTTTTCGGAGATGGCCAATTAACTATCGCCGCCACCTTCTCCGGATCCATATTCAGTTCATTTTCTATTATTACAAAGCCCAAATATACCAATTCCTTCTGCAAAAAAGTACATTTCTTCAAGTTTATTAGCAGTTTATTCTGCTGTAATTTTTCCAGCACCTTATGCACATGTTGAAGGTGTTCTTTCCTTGTCCTGCTGAAAATTAGTATGTCATCCAGGTATACGATCATAAATTTCCTAATGTACTCCTTCAGCATCTCATTCATCAACCTCATAAATGTACTAGGCACATTGCACAGTCCAAAGGGCCTGACTAGCCATTTGTACAACCCCTCATTTGTCTTAAAAGTTGTCTTCCATTTGTCCCCCTCTCGTATCTGAATCTGATGGTACCCGCTCTTCAAGTCTATCTTAGAGAAAAAGGCTGCCCCACTTAAACAATCCATCATGTCATCCATCTGTGGTAGTGGGAACCTGTACCGGATGGTGATCTTGTTGATGGCCCTTGAATCGGTGCACATCCGCCACTCTCCTCCCTTCTTGGGGGTGAGAACCGTTGGGACTGCACAAGGGCTCAAGCTTTCCCTTATCAATCCCTTGTCTAACAATTCCTGCACCTGCTTCCTAATTTCTTCATTGTCCTTGGGGCTCATTCTATATGCCGCTTTGTTCAGAAAACTGGCTCCGGTTATGAAGTCAATATGATGACTTATGCTACTTTTGGGGGGTAATTTGTCTGGCAAGTCATCTACCACTATATTTGTAAACTCCTGCAACATCTTCTAGATTTCCATAGGTAAATCTGATACCTCCGTATAGAACAACATTGTCCTTGTTTTCTTTACTATTGCGTAACCCATCTCGCTATCCTCAACTTGTTTCAGAAACTGTTTTCCACTAACCAACAATGCTCTTGGTTCACTTGTCCCTAATGTCCCTTCTTCCTTGATGGGCACAAGCGTATGCTTGATTCCATCCTTAACAAATTTTTAACAGTTCATCAATCCATCGTGTACCACTTTCCTGTCGTACTGCCAAGGCCTGCCTAGCAGTATGTGACATACATCCATTGGCATGATGTCAAAAACAAATTTGTCCTTATATCTGCCTATTTGAAACTCCACCTCACACTGTTCATATACCAGCAACGTATGGCCCTTTTGCAGCCATGAAACTCTGTAAGGGTTGGGATGTTTCAAATGATTCAACTCCAGCTTTTCTACCATCTCTATGGATATTAAATTATCAGTACTACCGTTATCAATAATTAATTTACGGCACTTACCTCGTGACTTACAAATTGTTCTAAATAAAGCCTTTCACTTCATTTTTTTGGTGACCTCCTTGACTGGTTTTAACAACACCTTGTGCAGCACCAGAGCTTCCCCTGTCTCTGGAGGATTTTCTGCTTCTTGGGGAGGTGCCGCTACTTCCTCTGGTTGTGCCACATATGCTCCCTACTGTCCAGCTTGATCTGCTTCTGGACACTCAAATGATCGGTGTCCCCATTTATGACACCTATAACACTGATAACCAGCCCCTCTACCTCGGCCATTTCCTCTGCCCCGCTGGGATGACCTACCGCCTCTTGCATTATCACCTCTGTCCGCTGATCCAAAATCTCTGGAACTGCTACCTTCCTCATTATTACTAGCAGTCCGCCCTCTGCCATATGACTGGCCTTTTCCCCTGCCAACTCCTCATCCTCTCCGGGCATTTTGCCTTCTGTTAATTTTCTCTTTAGCCTTCATCACACTTTGATACGCTTCCTCAGTGCTTTTCAGAGACAAAATACTGATTTCATCTAGAATATCTAACCTTAACCCATTAACATACCTGTCTGTTCTTTCCACAGTATCCTCTGTATCTCCGGCTCGCAAATTCACTCGATAGAACTCCTCCCTATATTCCCTTACCGTCAATCCTTTCTGTTTCAGATTATGCACATGCCTATGTAGTGCAATCTGATAGTCCTTTGGCAGAAATATGCCCTTTAACTTGGCCACCATCCTTGACAAGGTTTTAATCGGTAGCTTGTTCAATCTTTTCCTCTCATTCTAGACACTATCCCACCATAGGGTTGCGTGTCCCTTCAATTTCGTCGTAACGAACCTAACTCTGCGGTCTTCGTTGATTTCCTCGCATTAAAAATACTTATCCATCTCATTGATCCAATCCAATAAAACCTCAATAGACAGACTGTCATCATAGGTTGGGAGTTCTGGCTTGGGTTTACTGCTTGCTACTAGAATAGATCTCAACAATTTCACTTCTGGGCTCTCACCTTCTGGTCCATCTGTTGTTGCTTTAGGTTCCTCCTCACTTTCATCACCTATCTTTGGGTCTCTTCTTCTCCCTGCCTCCACTGCCTCCAAACGGGTAGCAAGAATTCGTATCTCCTCTCTCAATCCTTCCTCTACCAACCTTCGAGCACCTCTACAATGACCTCGCCTTCCTCTTTCCATATCTTCAATCAATTTATCCTGCTCTCATACCACTTTGATGGGACCAGCCCAACACTTTATACACTCGTCATGAAGGGAATGATTGATAATGTTTATTTGGTTGATTTAATCACACGGTAATGGCAACAAAGCAATTCAGATATTTTGGATTTCGGTTGATGTGCATTTAATTGTGTAATAATGTAAGGTACTTGCCTAGATATTTGCGCTTCCCACTCAACTCTTTTCTTGTTCCCTTCACTCGTTGGTTTTCTCGATCATTTTTTTTTGTCTGTCAAGGGTTTCCTCCTCAGATTTCTGCAAGGTTCCGTGGGTAGCTATGCTGCAGGTCCTAGTTATGCTTCTGGTGGCTCGTTGCTATGACTATATTGGTCCTTGTTCCTTAGTTCATAACTGGTTGTGATTCGTCCTATAGTTTCCTGGGTAAGACCTCTGTTGTGTTCAGTTTCTTTCTGTCGTGGGCTTTTAGGCCACCGTATGTTAACTCATGCCCTGATATTTCTCGTCCGGTTTGGCAACTTAACGTCTTTTTACTTTCAGGCTTAGCTCGATGGCTTTCTTCTGTCTCCGACGCACACAGGTAATCTATCCTTCTATGTTTTCAACTTATGAGCCTCCTTCTGTGGTTCCTGGCCTGGATTGCTCCTTGTTCTCCTAAATCCATCGGCGCTGTCACTGGAACGCTGGTCTCTGGCCTCACTCTGAACCCTCATGTATCTGTTGGCATTCTTAACGGTTTATTTTTTCTTTACAGCTCTATAATTCCACTTCTATCACAATATATCGCTAACACCTGTGTATTCTTGGTTGTGCAGGTCTTAGGGTTTGTTGTTGGAGGGTTTGGTGTCACACACCTCGGTTTTGTCTAGTAGGCTCTACCTCTTCTAAATTTTGTTCGTTCTTCGTCTTGGTCTTTTTAACTCTGTTCTTTGAGTGGGAAGGGTTTGTCAAATGCTCACTATGAGCGATGCTCTGTTTCGTCAGAACTATGGTTTCCATCGTATATTGACTGAAATTCCCAGTTTGTAATTGCGACTCCTTCCTAAACCCTCGCCTAGGGTTTACTGTTCAAGGTCTGTGTGTCTATGCCGTGTATAAATATTATGTTTGAAACCCTCACCTAGGGTTTATAGCTCGGGGTTTGAGCGTACATGGTTTCCGTGTTAAAGTTCTGCTGTGTAATTTAAATATGCTGGACTTTGCAATACTTGGCAATAAATTCTTCTGGGAAAATGTAATGATAGTGGGTTTTGAATTACCTAGTTTACATGTGTTGTTTGTTTTCTCGGAATTCCGTGGCCGGAACTGTTGTCATGCACCTTCAGTTTGCTTGAATTTTAATGTATAATTTTTACACGAACCCTGTAAATTTACTTGCAATGTTATTTGGTTGTCACTTGAAATGTAATGTAGAAACTGTCGCTCGGCATGTAGGTGTTTGGCCTGTGTGAAGTTCTGGTTTACTTCCATTGTCTGCCTCAACGAATTACAAACCCTTGTATCATTTCTACTCTTTAGTCTTGTTGTATTCACTAGTTCTTTCTCTTCGGAAACTTAACAAAGTATTCGTTTACAAGAATCTGTATATCGCTAGTTGTGTATTCAAATAATCATCAAACAAAAAACATAAGTTACAGTAAGCATACAGATGGACAGAACTTTGATTTCTCTATTGTTACTTTTATTTGAGTGCGAGAGGTATTGAACTGAACCTCTCCATGATTTTGTCATGTTACATTTATAGCTTCTCTGTTCCAGTTAATGAAATTGTATAGTTGTTTTTCAGTTATAGACCTTTACAGTTATTTGGTTACTGGTCATTCGTTCCATATTATGACAAGATTTTCTCTTCAGATACATTTGTCTTTTTCATTTTTAAAATAAAAGGATAATCATGACTTTGTTAACAACAGACAAAACACATAACCCTAACTGTTCAACTACCTTTAACTAAGTAAAATAAAATGAAAGTAAAAGTCCTACCTACTTTTCTGTCAACCAACGTAATGACTAATAAAAGTAAATTCAACTTTTCTTTGACCTGGTAGAGACTTCACCCAGTCATGGTGAGCTGGATGCTCCTGCATCATCACCTTAGGCCTGTAGCCTAATATACTGAAAACACAAACTCCCTATATTATTCTCTCTCGCTCCAACTCATTGTTTCTATATTCAACTATGGAACAATGTATCATCAAAAGTGAATGGAACTCCTTTTCCTCCTAGTGGCTTGGTTATAACATATCCTAGTAGCCAAATAGGGGTTAAATTTGCCTCCTTCAACTCTCAATTAAAGTTACAACTTTGACCCTTATAGAATAGTATTCATAGTATTCACTTGGCTAGCCCCTTTTCCATGAATAATGAGGGTTAAAATGACATCCTCTCTAATTATGGTGGTCAATCATGATAGGAAAACTTATATGAGGCATATTTTTTGCATATGAACTCCAATTGAAATCTTTCTTACATATTTGGAAAGGTCTCTAAGTGTAGAATAGCATTATGGAGTTCACCACTTAATCAAGAAATCTTTACCCTTATAAAATTTCATTTAAGGCCTCAAAATGGCCCTAGAAGGTTTTAGACCCCAATTTTCCAAACTGTGTCTTGCTAATAAAACTACTCATGTAAGTTGATTCATCTAATTTTTCCACTCTTAAGGTATCAAGATAGATGAAAAATTATATAGTGATATAATCTAGTTAAGGATAAATGATCGGGACACACCACATGGCATTGAGAAAGAGAGGTGGATGTCATATCATTCGCATATGAAGGACACAAGAATGGCATCAAAATTTCACATTACGGGGAAACACATATGGGAATCGAGGTACCAAAACAAGGAAGGATAAAAAATTCATTTTTACACATTAGAAGGCTCACAACATCGAGGAAGTTCCATTCATGCATATGGATGATGAAGTAGAAACATTCAATTCGCTAGAGGGAGAGGGTATACAAGAAGGTTGATGTCATGGTGGATAACAACAAGCCATGTGTTGATGACATGTGTCGATACAACTATGGGTTGTGGGGTAGGGTATTGAAGATGGAAGAGAGGAATGTTGCTTGAGGACTTATGTAGTTGAAACAAAATCAGAAATACACATGGATAGATGATGGAGGATTAGATATCATGTGTTAATACAATTGATTTTGAGTGGTAAAAAGCTTGTCGGCCATGGTAAATCCATGGACCCAACATGTGAACGATTGGTGGAACATCATGCAAATAGCATCAAGAAATTACTAGTTATGGTAGTGGAGGATTGCATGATAGAAAGAATGTTTCCATCCATATAGGTGGACGGTTGGTGAGGACTTAGAGGAACATATTTTTGGAGGATAAGTGATACATGTGAGGATGATCACTCCAATAAAGTGCTTCACCAACCATATGCATGGATAGCTAGTGGGAAGTTAGGGATGAGATCATTAGAAGATAGACATTTGAGGTACTAAAGGAACATGCAACAGTAGAAGTTTTTCTAACCATCAACATGGATGGCTAACAAAAAATCAGGGAAAAGGCTCATCGATGGCCGAAACACACTAGATCACCTAAGAGAAGGAACCCCATTGACCCCACACATTTATGATCATCAGTGAGTCAGAGTGTTGGGAAATTAGTGTATCAAGTGGGACTAAGGAAAATTTTTGACAAGATAGGATGGTTTCGTGATTAACAAATGAATGACTAGTGAAGCATTGGATTTGAAGGTAAAGCAATCAATGACCCACGTCAATTCTTAATTAAACTAATTAGAGACAAGAAACAACAAAATATGGAACAAGTCCATGTAGAGTGCATGGTAATACATTCAAAAAATGAAAATCCAAGAGTTTATGGGTTAGCTTGAAATTCAAACATGGACCAAAATTCAAAGGGTGGTACTCAAGAAATGTCACACAATTTTTGTGGGTCTATTTAAATTTCAACATGTAGTTGGAAAATGACACGATCTATAAAATTCCATGGATATTCCATTGGATAGTTCGTCGCAACATAATTGATAAATTATACTTAAAAATCCAAAATGTACACTATGAGGGTTTATTTCTCATTAGACTTTTGGATCTATAAATTATTGTTTAATGTGGTTGCATGCAAATTATTATTATGCAGAAAATAAAGAACAATAAAATAAAAACTCGCGAACCACAATTTGACAAAAGATATAACCTAGGAAATGCTTTTATGAGAAAACCTAGCTGGAAGGTGAGGCCACTTTGTGCTCTTTCTCTAAATAGAAAATAGTTGAGTATAAATATGTATTGTGGCCCAAGGGATACTACAATGCACAAATACTCTCTTTTTTCTCTCTCCCTATATCTCTTGACTACTTTGCACATATATGGAACAAATGCACTTGAAAAGAATGGAACCCCTTTTCCTCCTAGTGGCCCAATTATAACACAACCCGACAACCTACTAGTGGTTATGTTGGACTCCCTCAACTGTGAACTAGAGTTACAATATCAAAATTTCTAATTCTTCTTCATAATAATCACATGGATATACCCTTTTCCATTATTTATGGGAGCTAACATGGCATCCTCTCGAATTATGGTCGATAAAACAAGAAGGTCAACTTCCGGGTGGCATAACTTCTACATAGGTACTCTGATTGAGGTTATTTTTGTGTCAGGTGAAAGATATTTATGTGTAGAATATGATAAATAGGTGTTTCACTAGAGTGGAAATTTGATTCCCCATACAAATCCATTTGATTCCTCAAAATTCTCCTATAAGGTTTCAAACCCTAATTTTCCAAACTAGGCCCCACTAGTGAAAATGGTCATGTGAGTTGATTATTCCACTTTTTTAACTCTCAAAACATTGATATGGATGAAAAATAATATAATTATCCAATATAAATCATGACCCCACTTATTATTAGGTCATGTGGATGGTTTTCCAAGAGGATTCAAATATCATGCCTACTTGATTAATGCCATGCAGGAGAGGGTCCTCCATACCTTCAAACAATTGTATTCTAAACTTGACATAGAAGCATATACACGTGTGTTTGGTCAATTTAGTGTGTCCTAAATTTTTGCATTAATTTGTCAATCCAGGATTCGTAAGCTAACGAAGTGTGGCACACTATATGTGCAAGATAACCTATTTCTTACTTTTGTCGTTTTTGACTTTTATTTTGTTTTGGGTGTTTATCTTCGTTGATTTCCTAATGTGAGATGGAAATTTTAATAGTAAAGTATGGATATAAATTTTCAAGGCAATGATGTCCTTTGTAATCATTTCCAAAACTTCAAACTTAAAAAGGGGTTTAAAACATGCAATGATAGAATTAATTCTTAAAAGAAAATGAAAATATGCCACTATACTAGTCAAACAAACAATGAACTATTGATCATGAAACCATTATCCCTGCTGCTGTCTAAATACAAAAGAAACTATACTCAAAGAAATCCAAAATTTGCAAGTAAAGTAAAGCTAAAACCAAATAATATCAACTCATATTCTGACCCCTCGCCAGTTAGTCTCGCTATGGCTTTCGGAGGTAATCATAAACAACTTGAGCAATCTGATGTCTAATTTGCAGAAAAGGAAACTAATATCAAATTACACACTCATACTTCAATCCCTCACCATTAGTCTCGCTATGGATTTCGGAGTTAACTGATAATGACATGAGCAATTTAATATCTAATTTGCAAAAAAAAAACTAATATCAAATTACACACTCATACATCAATCCCTCACCATTAGTCTCGCTATGGCTTTTGGAGGTAACTGATAATGACATGATCAATTTAATATCTAATTTGCAGAGAAATAAACTAATATCAAATTACGCACTCATACTTCAATCCCTCGCCATTAGTCTCGCTATGGCTTTCGGAGGTAACTGATAATGACATGAGTAACTTAATATCTAAGCCAACTAATAAAGCCAATGAACAAAACTAAAATAAATAAAACAGAGCTGGAATTAAAAACTAAGAAATGTAAGTCAGCAGAAAGATAAAACTGATTCCATGTCATTAGTCATTGTAAAACTATGTGCAAATGCCCGGGCTTCCTACTGTAATCTGGAACAAATACACTGATCAGCATTAACATCAATGGAAAGCATGTAAAATTATGGACAAAAATAAAACGTTAGTACCATAAGAAACGCAATATATACAAGTGAATAACTATGGCATAATGAACGTAAAAACACAGCATGAAACTATACATCAATAAACAAAACCTCGGCGTGTGCAGGGACCCTCTGCACAACCTCGGGCAACAACTATCAACCACGAATTATGCTCAGAAACAGAGTCTTCTCATATATTCAGAATGCAGTCATAACGATGAAACAATGTCACAACACAGTGGGCTCATTAACAGTCAACAATAAATTCAAAAGACTAACTATGATGCGTATGGAGACGCATTATTTATAACAGAAGACTACATAACTGATCTCCTAAAAACTGCACTGGCAAAGGACATGTGAACGACAACGTCCACGAATCTAGCATCATGGCTGCCGAGATGATGCAATCTAATGAAAGCGGCTTGTTGGATTTACATCGTGGGCAGCCTACAAGTGTTAGCGTGCCTCCAGAAGTCTAGAAACGATCACGAAAGTCTTCACGTGCTTGAAATGGAGTCTTGTTGCTGTAGGACTTCTCCTGTTTGACCACTGCTTAACCCCCGTTGACTACGACCTCCTTTGACGAATCCAGCTAGACCAATGGGACACGAACCATGTCCACATCATTTCCAACTTGCCCATGTGGCTCGATCTACCTGATGATACCTGCAATGTAGGCTTTAAAAAAAATAGCTGCAGACAGTTGACCCAGTTGCGGAAATTTACAAGATTTCGCAGCTCATAAGCAAAAATCTAGTTCAAATAGCAACACAAAGACATAGTCAAGAAACCACTTTAATTGCTCTTTTATAACTAATATGCAATGATATTGAAAACTTAGGAGGTTCAGGTAAATGGAAAGAAGCTAGAAAAAGGTGTAGGAAAGATGCAAGTTTGGGGCTCAACATACCCCCACTGTGAAGGTGTTGCATGTCCCCATCCAACCAAAATTTTGACTATCCCCCCTTCAAACCATATGTTCTGAAGCTTCTGCCAGTACATCCAGCCCCCTTCTTCTCTTTCTTGGTGCTGCTAACATCCTGGGCTTCTTCATCAAGCATATGAATTTAAGATTGATCAGTGCTCTGCTTATCTTCTTGCACCTTTTCTTCAATTTCTTGTTCTTTTTCTTCCATAGTCCAAGATGTAGCATGGTATTGTCATGAATGATCTTATCCAGTCTACTCTACTCCTTTAGTGCTTTATTTTCATGTTTAATATGTCTATTGAGGACTTCTAACTCAAAAATTTCCTGTTTCAATGACTGGATTTGAGCGTCTTGTGTTGGATGAGGCATGGATGAAGAGCTTGGTTCTATGGCCTTCTTTTCTAGGGATTCTATATAATCATACATCTCCTGCTGATTCGAGTCTATCTCGGGCGAAGTTTTCCTTGGGCTGACCCCAAAGTCCCGTTGAGGAGGACTAATTTCATAGTCTGGTCGAGAAGGACTTATGTTAACATCTAGAGGACTAGTTTCAATGTTTGATTGAGAATGAGGTGGGCTACGCCCAGCTGGAGTTTGTTTTAGTGTTTCCTCTCCCAAATCAATAAAATGGGGTCCTTTTGTTTGTGTTTTCCTCCACTTTCCCTTAAGCCTGATGCTTCTTCTTAAATGTTGTGGGCTAGTGCCCTCTTCCTCAATACTCTGTTTTCCTTTTTCTTTCTCCCTGGCTGCAATTGATTGTCCTTGGATGTGAGTTAGCCTTTCAGACAGTGGCTGGTGGTCCTCTTCTAAAGAATGTTCTGGTGATTGGTAAACATCCTCTATGTTTTTTTTCTCTTTCAATTTCTTTTTCCTTTTATCCTTGGTTCTTTCCAGCTTCTCTTCTTGATCAACTTCTTTGGTTTTGCTAATAGGAGGGTTTTGAATTCTTATACTAGTTTCCCTTTTCCTATTTTTCCTTATTGTACTACTCTTGGGCACTTCAGGTGGATCTTGAAAATAATTTCTCACTAAAAATCGTTCCCAGGTATCCCTTTTTTCCTTAATTGGTCTTCAATTAAAATCTTCACCAACCCATGATGATATAAGTGGGGTTCTATATCCTCTACATTCTTTTGGATGGTTGTAGCCATCTTTTTCAAGCTCAACAATAAAAAGTAAGGTAAATTTTGGGTTTGATTCTCTAAAAAGTTCATCAACAGTCGAGTATGATACATATACATTGCTCCAAAACGACCCTCACACGTAATGAACTTTTGAATAACCAACAGTAAACTAGCCCATTTCTCTTCTAAGGCATGAACAGGAATTCCTCTTTTGAATATAGTCACATCCATACCTGGGTTACGTAGGATCACTCTCCAAGCTTCCTCGCCAATGCTCTTATTCTTGAACCAGCGTTCACCTTCTTGAGGGAGTTCTGTAGCAGCTGCTATGGATGCTTCTGTAACTGTAAACTTGAGGTCCCCGATTTCCACCTCCAGGCCGTTGAAAGACCTCGCATAAGCTTTTGTAACCTCCTTATTGTAGCCTTTAAACTTTTGAATAAACCAAAGCCATTTTTCCTTTTTCAATATGTTCTTGACTTGCGGGTATCCTTCCATAACTTGGGTCCCTCTGGTTCTGCCCTCAACAACCGACCCATTCTTTCCTTCTGTTCTGTAATTTGTCTACGTGAGAAGGGTTTAGCGGAGGTGAGATGGTTGGACTAGCAAGAATGAACAGGGTTTATGGAGAAAACCGGTGACTGTAAGCGGAAAACAGAGGACAGGCAGCCGAGGTGAATTCACAGGATAGAGCGGAGTCTTATGTGAATGAGGTGGTAATGTAGCCGTGGCTTCAATAAAACAGTAGGGGAGTGACAGCATAATTTTTAAAATGGACGACTGCGGAGTGGACATAAGCACATTAATGAAATGGCTGCGGAATCTATGTGGTGGAGGAGAACTGTAATCAAATAAACCACATCTCATAATTACAGGTGGAGTGTGAAAATGCACCCAAACTTGAGTTAGATCCGAAAATTAATCATGAGGTCGTCGGAAAAATAAATGTATGATTCATGGAGGAATGTCGTGGAATGGAATGGTTATGGAGGCTATCACGCTAATCATTGGATATAGTTGACCTTGTGATTTAATAACTATGCAAAAATGTGTTTTGAATGCCATTTGAAATAAATTTTTGCTCATACCTTGGAATGTTTGCCACTTGTTGTCCATAACCTTTGATCGGCTGCCTTATTGATGCCTTTAGGTGCCCCATGTCCTCGGTCATACCTGCATTTTTTATTTTTATTATTTTTGCGTATCATCTAACTGCCAATGTTAAATAACAGGGTGCTAGCTGCGGAAACACAAGTGGCTGCAGAATCAGTGAGCAGCTGCGGAAACTGACTGAACAATCTTATAGTTGAATGAGATGGATACATGACGATTGACTGACTGAAAATGGTCATAAAGCTTTTATTAGTGGAATGAAATGAATGAAATGGAGTTGAATGAAATGAAGTGGTATGGAATGGAAATGAGATGGAGTGGAATGAAAAATGAGAAAGAGAGAGATTTTTTTTTTTTTTTTTAGAAAAGAAAAGAACAAGAGCTAGGCTGGTGGGGAAGAAGGATTCTTCTTCACCGGCCTTATTGCATAACTATCTTGAAATATTTTGACAAATTCCTCTTTTGAGAGCAGCTTATGATAGATCTTTAATCGGTGGCCATTCACAATAAGAGGGGTTTGATGTTCATCAATGGTTTTGATTCTTACTGCTCCATTGCTAAAGACTTTGTCAATCTCATATGTCCCAAGCCAATGAGTCTGAAATTTCCCTTTGAAGTCTTTATACTTGGAATCAAATAGCAATGCCCAGTCTCCTTCTTGAAACTTTTTCTCTTTGATGTATTTATCATGCCACTTAGCTCTTTGATATTGAACTAGATCAGTTCTTAGAATTGCTTCTTGTCTAATCTCATCTAGCTCATTCAACTGCTCCATTCTATGCTTTTGGGCTTCTGATAGATCCATCCCCAACTAAACTACCATCTTGAAGGTTTTGACTTGGAACTCAATGGGGAACAGGACTTCTTTCCTATAAACAAGTTCATAGGGAGAATGTCATGTTGTATTTCTCCATGTAGTTTTGTAGGCCCACAAGGCTTCAGGAAGCCTATCTGCCCAATCTCTTCTGTGTAGATGAACAATTTTGGTGATGATACTTTCGAGAACTTTGTTTGTAGACTCCACTTGACCATTTGCTTGCGGGTGGTAAGGAGTTGATCTTTTGTGCTTGATTTTGTATTCTTCCATCAGCTTCTCCACCAAGTTGGATGTGAATTGACTTCCTTGATCTGTCACAATTTCTCTTGGAACACAAAAGCGAGTAAAAATATCCTCATAAAGAAAATTAACAACTGAATTTTCAGTAGCAGAAACTAAAGCTTTGGCTTCTACCCATTTAGTGACATAATCAGTACATACCAATATATACTTCTTTTGCTTAGATGGCAGATTAATAGGTTCAATGAAATCTAAAGACCATTTTTCAAAGGTTTTGATGAGTACCTGTGGTTGCAATGGAATTTCATTTGAAAGGGTAGGTTTCCCTACTCTTTGGCAGCTGTCGCACCTTTTGACATATTGTTTTGCATCTTTAAAGAGGGAAGGCCAAAAATATCCTAAAGAGAGGATTTTATAGGCTATCCTTTTGCCAGCAAAGTGTTCACTGCATGGTTCATCATGACATGCCTTGAGGATGTCAAGCATTTCATCTTCCCTAACACATCTCCTAATCACAAGATCTGGCCCTGTTCTAAACAATTCGTTAGAAATCCATGAATATTTTGAACTCTCCTGAATAATATTTCTTCTTTCACTAGGAAATAGATGTGGAGGTAGTTTCCCTGTAACCAAATAGTTAGCAATATCTGCATACCAAGGGGTTTTAGTAGTTACTGCAAATAAATATTCATCATGAAACTTATCCTCTACAGGAGAATCTTCTTTAGTATTCTGAATTCTAGACAAGAAATCAGCTACTGTATTTTGTTTCCCTGGTCTATCCAACACAGTAATATTGAATTCCTGTAAAAGTAGGAGCCATCTTGTAACTCTGCCATTAGTAACATGTTTGTTCATTAAATATCTAATTGCAGAATGATCAGTATGAATAAAAGTTTCATAGCCTGTTATATAATGTCTGAACTTATTGATTGGATGAACAATAGCTAAGAACTCTTTTTCAGTCACAGTATAGTTCAACTCAGTGGGAGTCAAATTTTTACTGTTATAGTAAATGGCATAAGGGACTAAATCTTTTTGACCCAACACATCTCCTAGAGTTGTATCTGAAGCATCTGTAGAAATATGGAAAGGGAGTTTCCAATTTGGTCCTCTCAAGATAGGTGCTTCAGATATTCTTGTTTTCAAAGTTTCAAAGGCTGATTGACAATCAGGATCCCATTTGAATTCACAGTCTTTTGTAAGCAGTTTGAAGAGTGGAGATGCTATTTTAGTGAAGTTTTCTATAAATCTTCTATAGTATCCAGTAAATCCTAGAAAACTTCTAACATCTCCTTGACAATTTGGAATAGGCAACTTGGAGATGACTTCAACTTTTGATCTATCAACTTTAATCCCATCTCCTGAAATATGATGTCCTAAAACAATACCTTCAGTAAACATCATAAATAATTTTTCATGGCTTAATTAAAGGTTTGTTTCTTTACATCGTACAAGTACTTTTTCCAAATTTTCTAATGCTTCTTCAAATGAGTCACCATAAACTGTAAAATCATCCATATAAACCTCTACACAATCATGAATTAGATCAGAAAA
>APFE031361608.1:67133-147575 GCA_000404065.3 Pinus taeda | reverse complement strand
ATGAAATAAACTTTTCTCCGCATAAAAGTGCGTGAACTTTTCTCCACATGAAATAAACTTTTCTCTGCATAAAAGTGCGTGAACTTTTTACATGAAATACACTTTTCTCTGCATAAAAGTGTGTGAACTTTTCTCTACATGAAATAAACTTTTATCTTCATGAAAGTGCGTGAACTTTGCTGCACTATAATTTATCATCTGAGAAGAGTGGGTTTCCATCAAGTACAACATATGTATCATAATGCCAAAAATAAAATGAAAATATGCCACTATACTAGTCAAACAAACAATGAACTATTGATCATGAAACCATTATCCCTGCTCCTGTCTAAATACAAAAGAAACTGTACTCAAAGAAATCCAAAATTTTCAAGTAAAGTAAAGCTAAAATCAAATTACATCAACTCATATTCTGACCCCTCACCAGTTAGTCTCGCTATGGCTTTCAGAGGTAACCATAAACAACTTGAGCAATCTGATGTATAATTTGCAGAAAAGGAAACTAATATCAAATTACACATTCATACTTCAATCCCTCACCATTAGTCTCGCTATGGCTTTCGGAGGTAACTGATAATGACATGAGAAATTTAATATCTAATTTGCAGAAAAATAAACTAATATCAAATTACACACTAACACTTCAATCCCTCACCATTAGTCTTGCTATGACTTTCGGAGGTAACTGATAATGACATGAGCAATTTAATATCTAATTTGCATAAAAATAAACTAATATCAAATTACGCACTCATACTTCAATCCCTCGCCATTAGTCTCGCTATGGCTTTCGGAGGTAACTGATAATGATATGAATAACTTAATATCTAAGCCAACTAATAAAGCCAATGAACAGAACTAAAATAAACAAAACAGAGTTGGAATTAAAAATTAAGAAATGTAAGTCAGCAGAAAGATAAAATTGATTCCATGTCATTAGTCATTGTAAAACTATGTGCAAATGCCCAGGCTGCCTACTGTAATCTGGAACAAATACACTGATCAGCGTTAACAGCAATGGAAAGCATGTAATTATGGAAAAAAATAAAACGTTAGTACCATAAGTAATGCAATATATACAAGTGAATAACTATGACATAATGAATGTAAAAACACAACATGAAACTATATTGCAATAAACAAAACCTCGACGTGTGCAGGGGCCCTCTGCACAACCTCGAGCAACAGCTATCAACCAGGAATTATGCTCAGAAATAGAGTCTCCTCATATATTCAGAATGCAATCATAATGACGAAACAATGTCATAGCACAGTGGGCTCGTTAACAGTCAAAAATACATTCAAAAGACTAACTATGATGCGTATAGAGACGCATTATTTATAACAGAAGGCTACATAACTGATTTCCTAAAAACTCCGCTAATAGAGGACACGTGAACGACAACGTCCACGGATCTAGCATCATGGCTACTGAGATGATGCAATCTAATGAAAGCGGCTTGTTGGATTTACATCGTGGGCAGCCTACAGGTGTCAGCGTGCCTCCAGAAGTCTAGAAACGGTCATGGAAGTCTTCACGTGCTTGAAATGGAGTCTTGTTGCTATAGGACTTCTCCTGTTTGACCACCGCTTGACCCCTGTTGACTACAACATGCTTTGACGAATCCAGCTAGACCAATGGGACACGAACCATGTCCACATCATTTCCAACCTGCCCATGTGGCTTGATCTGCCTGATGATACCTGCAATGTAGACTTTAACAAAAAAATCTGCGGAAAGTTGACCCAGCTACGGAAAGTGACAAGATTCCGCAGCTCATAAGCAAAAATCTAGTTCAAACAGCAACACAAAGACATAGTCAAGAAACCACTTTAATTGATCTTTTATAACTAATATGCAATGATATTGACAACTTAGGAGGTTCAGGTAAATGGAAAGAAGCTAGAAAAAGGTGTAG
The DNA here is from genome assembly GCA_000404065.3 of Pinus taeda. Lineage (NCBI taxonomy): Eukaryota > Viridiplantae > Streptophyta > Pinopsida > Pinales > Pinaceae > Pinus > Pinus taeda. Next base: position 145,656 of record APFE031361608.1, on the reverse strand, counting down.
GAAAGATGCAAGTTTTGGGCTCAACATACCCCCACTATGAAGGTGTTGCATGTCCCCATGCAACCAAAATTTTGACTATCCCCCCTTCAAACCATATGTTCTGAAGCTTCTGCCAGTACATCCAGCCCCCTTCTTCTCTTTCTTGGTGCTGCTAACATCCTGGGCTTCTTCATCAAGCATCTGAATTTAAGATTAATTAGTGCACTACTTATCTTCTTGCACTTTTTCTTCAATTTCTTGTTCTTTTTCTTCCATAGTCCAAGATGTAGCATGGTATTGTCATGAATGATCTTATCTAGTCTACTATGCTCCTTTAGTGCTTCATTTTCATGTTTAATATGTCTATTAAGGACTTCTAACTCAAAAATTTCCTGTTTCAATGACTGGATTTGAGCGTCTTGTGCTGGATGAGGCATGGATGAAGAGCTTGGTTCTGTGGCCTTCTTTTCTAGGGATTCTATATAATCATACATCTCCTTTGGGTCTATCTCGGGCGAAGTTTTCCTTGGGTTGGCCCCAAAGTCCTGTTGAGGAGGACTAATTTCATAGTCTGGCCGAGAAGGACTTATGTTAACATCTAGAGGACTAGTTTCAATGTTTGACTGAGAATGAGGTGGGCTACGCCCAGCTGGAGGTTGTTTCGGTGTTTCCTCTCCCAAATCAATAAAATGGGGTCCTTTTGTTTGTGTTTTCCTCCACTTTCCCTTAAGCATGATGCTTCTTCTTAAATGTTGTGGGCTAGTGCCCTCTTCCTCAATACTCTGTTTTCCTTTTTCTTTCTCCCTGGCTGCAATTGATTGTCCTTGGAGGTGAGGTAGCCTTTCAGATAGTGCCTGGTGGTCCTCTTCTAAAGAAGGTTCCGGTGATTGGTAAACATCCTCTATGTTTTTCTTCTCTTTCACTTTCTTTTTCCTTTTATCCTTGGTTATTTCCAGCTTCTCTTCTTGATCAACTTCTTTGGTTTTGATAATAGGAGGGTTTTGAATTCTTATACTAGTTTCCCCGTCAACGGCGCCAAAATGTTTGGTCAATTTAGTGTGTCCTAAATTTCTACATTAATTTGTCAATCCGGGATTCGTAAGCTAACGAAGTGTGGCGCACTATATGTGCAAGATAACCTATTTCTTACTTTTGTCGTTTTTTATTTTTATTTTGTTTTGGGGGTTTATCTTCGTTGATTTCATAATGTGAGATGGAAATTTTAAAAGGCAATTATGGATATAAAAGTTCAAGGCAATGATGTCCTTTGTAATGAATTCCAAAACTTCAAACTTAAAAAGGGGTTTAAAACATGCAATGATAAAATAATTCTTAAAAGAAAATGAAAATATGCCACTATACTAGTCAAACAAACAGTGAACTATTGATCATGAAACCATTATCCCTGCTGCTATCTAAATACAAAAAAAAATGTACTCAAAGAAATCCAAAATTTGCAAGTAAAGTAAATTTAAAATCAAATTACATCAACTCATATTCTGACCCCTCGCCAGTTAGTTTCGTTGTGGCTTTCGGAGGTAATCATAAACAACTTGAGCAATCTGATGTCTAATTTGCAGAAAAGGAAACTAATATTAAATTACACACTCATACTTCAATCCCTTACCATTAGTCCCGCTATGGCTTTCGAAGGTAACTGATAATGACATGATATCTAATTTGCAGAAAAATAAACTAATATCAAATTACACACTCACACTTCAATCCCTCACCATTAGTCTCGCTATGGCTTTCGGAGGTAACTGATAATGACATGATAAATTTAATATCTAATTTGCAGAAAAATAAACTAATATCAAATTACACACTTATACTTCAATCCCTCACCATTAGTCTCGCTATGGCTTTTGGAGGTCACTGATAATGACATGAGTAACTTAATATCTAAGCCAACTAATAAAGCCAATGAACATAACTAAAATAAAAAAAACAGAGCTGGAATTAAAAACTAAGAAATGTAAGTCAACAGAAAGATAAAATTGATTCCATGTCATTAGTCATTGTAAAACTATGTGCAAATGCCCAGACTGCCTACTGTAATCTAGAACAAATACACTGATCATTGTTAACAGCAACGGAAAGCATGTAAAATTACGGACAAAAATAAAATGTTAGTACCATAAGAAATGCAATATATACAAGTGAATAACTATGGCATAATGAAAGTAAAGACAGAGCATGAAACTATACAGCAATAAACAAAACCTCGGCATGTGCAGGGGCCCTCTACACAACCTTAGGCAACAGCTATCAACCATGAATTATGCTTAGAAACAGAGTCTTCTCATATATTCAGAATGCAGTCACAACGACGAAACAATGTCACAGCACAGTGGGCTCATTAACAATCAAAAATACATTCAAAAGACTAATTATGATGCGTATGGAGACGCATTATTTATAACAGAAGGCTACATAACTGATTTCCTAAAAACTGCGCTGGCAGAGGACACGTGAACGACAACGTCCATGGATCTAGCATCATGGCTGCCGAGATGATGCAATCCAATGAAAGCGGCTTGTTGGATTTACATCGTGGGTAGCCTACATGTGTCAGCATGCCTCCAGAAGTCTAGAAACGGTCACAGAAGTCTTCACGAGCTTGAAATGGAGTCCTATTGTTGTAGGACTTCTCCTGTTTAACCACTGCTTGACCCTTGTTGACTACGGCCTCCTTTGACGAATCCAGCTAGACCAATGGGACATGAACCATGTCCACATCATTTCCAACTTGCCCATGTGGCTCGATCTGCCTGATGATACCTGCAATGTAGACTTTAACAAGAACAACTGCGGAAAGTTGACCCAGCTGCGGAAAGTGACAAGATTTCGCAGCTCATAAGCAAAAATCTAGTTCAAATAGCAACACAAAGACATAGTCAAGAAACCACTTTAATTGCTTTTTTATAACTAATATGCAATGATATTGACAGCTTAGGAGGTACAGGTAAATGGAAAGAAGCTAGAAAAATGTGTAGGAAAGATGCAAGTTTGGGGCTCAGCATAGAGGATGTTTACCAATCACCAGAATCTTCTTTAGAAGAGGACCACCAACCATTGTCTGAAAGGCTAACTCACCTCCAACGGCGCCAAAATGTTTGGTCAATTTAGTGTGTCCTAAATTACTACATTAATTTGTCAATCTAGGATTCGTAAGCTAACGAAGTGTGGCACACTATATGTGCAAGATAACCTATTTCTTACTTTTGTCGTTTTTTATTTTTATTTTGTTTTGGGGGTTTATCTTCGTTGATTTCCTAATGTGAGATGGAAATTTTAAAAGGCAAGTATGGATATAAATGGTCAAGGCAATGAGGTCCTTTGTAATGATTTCCAAAACTTCAACTTAAAAAGGGGTTTAAAACATGCAATGATAAAATTAATTATTAAAAGAAAATGAATATATGCCACTATACTAGTCAAACAACAGTGAACTATTGATCATGAAACCATTATCCTATTGATCATGTTTAATATGTCTATTGACTTCTAACTAAAAAATTTCCTGTTTCAATGACTGGATTTGAGTGTCTTATGCTGGACGAGGCATGGATGAAGAGCTTGGTTTTGTGGCCTTCTGTTCCAGGGATTCTATATAATCATACATCTCCTGCTGATTCGGGTCTATCTTGGGTGAAGTTTTCCTTGGGTTGACCCCAAAGTCCCGTTGAGGAGGACTGATTTCATAATCTGGCTGAGAAGGACTTATGTTAACATCTGGAGGACTAGTTTCAATGTTTGATTGAGAATGACGTGGGATACGGCCAGCTGGAGGTTGTTTCGGTGTTTCCTCTCCCAAATCAATAAAATGGGGTCCTTTTGTTTGTGTTTTCGTCTACTTTCCCTTAAGCCTGATGCTTCTTCTTAAATGTTGTGGGCTAGTTCCCTCTTCCTCAATACTCTGTTTTCCTTTTTCTTTCTCCCTGGCTGCAATTGATTGTCCTTGGAGGTGAGTTAGCCTTTCAGACAGTGGCTGGTGGTCCTCTTCTAAAGAAGGTTCTGGTGATTGGTAAACATCCTCTATGTTTTTCTTCTCTTTCAATTTCTTTTGCCTTTTATTCTTGGTTCTTTCCAGCTTCTGTTCTTGATCAACTTCTTTGCTTTTTCTAATAGGAGGGTTTTGAATTCGTATACTAGTTTCCCTTTCAACAACGTGTACAACATAATATTTTATTTTCTATTTTTTTAATCTAGGATAATCAGTAACTAGTGAGAGTTATCCTGAATAGGCCCAGGATCAAATCCAATTGGCTGCACTATAAACCTAGGCTAGGTGCAATAGCCTGCAAGCCGCACACAATAGCAATTAACTTATGCCTCAACAAGATCTGAGACGTCTGCTCGAGCGTCACCTACTCTTCTAGCCAAGACACAACAGGCCATATACTCAATGAGATTTGAACCTCCATCTCGTGGGTTTCACCCAACGAAAATTACCGTTAAACCCCATGTCACTGTATGTACAACATAATATTTTATTACTAGTGTGTTTCCATTGAATTGGTGCCCACCTAGTAGTCCTTGACTTGGTTCATGGAGGTAAGCAACAATACATAGAGCTATTCTACTCCAAATTTTGTTACAAATCATTTGCTCGACCATGGATGAAGTTATGTAGAGGGATGTTTAGGCTAAATGGAGTCATGAGGAGCTTCAATAGGATCACCAATAAATATGCATCTAGTTGGTGAAGGTAATTTTAGATATATACTACAAATAGAAGAAAGACAACATTTGGACCAAGAGTTGGAAATGGTGTGGGTTTTGTGAAAAAAATTTGGCCAAAGTTGAAGTATATGGATCTAAAGTTATAATATTTTTCACCATAATTTCTACCATCCATTGCATTGGATATTATGTGTTTTTCTTGGAGGAAGTTGCTCCAACAAATGTTGAAAATGCAGCAAGAAAGTCTCAATCTTGATTTTTCCTTAATCAAATTGAGGAAATTCATAATTCCTCATTAGCAGACAACTTGGAGGAGTTAACTGGGATGACATGGTTCTTGTCACTCAGTTAAGAACACTCAATTAAATTTAATGAGTTGAGTTTCAATTTTCTTGTGTTGATTTGTAAAAAAATAGGAGTCCAGCTCAGTTAATTTGAGTTATGGGCATGAATTTCAGTTGTATGTAGTGATTCCTAAATTTTAGGAGCCTAGGTTGAGTTAATTTCAATTGTAATCAATTTAAATAGTTCTAATATTAATAGAACTATTTGGTGGTCAGTTAAGTAGTGGGACGTCAGTCTAACTCAAATATCATCTAGTTAACTCGTCAACCAGCTAATAATTAGCTCATGCATGCAAAGAATATGAGTTTCCTAGTTGTGGTGGAGTTTCCAAGGCAGTTAACTAGCAGTTGTAAACTAGTTGAGTGTACAGGTGTTGCATGAGGTCATATGATCAACCCTAAGGAATTGTTCAAATATTTTGAAGGAAATTCCTAACTAACAGGGGCTTATTTTCTGAGGATTTGTGCAAGCAAATAAGGGCTCAAGCAGAGGCAAAAAATGACTAAGTCTAGGTCAGAGGCCTTCAATGAGAAAAGAGATAGGTTATTCACTTGGAAGTTGTGCTCAGTTGAGGAAATCAATTGAAATACATCTCTATTCATCATATTAATGCAAGCTTGCATTGGGGTTTTTAGAAATTTGCTTTTCCCGGGAAAAAATGGTATTTTCATGTGTGTAATTTCTTCTTGCATGTTTGAGATTTTTGTTCTAAATTGTGAATTAATGTCCGCAGAGCTGTAGAGTAGGTTTGTGTCTTTTGATTTTGATTCAAACTTCATAAGCAGTTGAAAATCTATATCTAATTTCTACAACAAACATTATCATTGCGAGCCAAATTAGATATTAAGTGCAACCACACTAACTAGTGACTATAGGGGCTCATAGATAGGATAAATCCCCTCATTACTAAAGGAAGGGAATGCGTGAGAACAATTACAAAGAGCCACAAAGGAGAGAGAATGTTATACAACACATTTCAATATTGGATGCGGTTGCAACACTAGTGTGAGTGGCCAATTATAGAGTTGAAAGATAGGATTGAGAAGATGAATAATGAATACCATGAATTCACAACTCTCTAGATATGGAAGATAAGTTTAATGATATAGATACAATGGTAAATTATTTTGTTGATGTGACCCCCCAAGCCTAACAATGAGATGAACTAAACCTTCATTATTGAGGCTTCAATTTTACTCGATAAATGGATCACCAATTTGGATACCTTTAGTAGGTTTTAGGCTCACACCTTAGCATTGGTACTTGTGTTCATCCTTTCATTTGAAGGGCATGCAAGAGTAATGTGTGGAAAAGAAGTGGAATTAACTATATAGCACATCAATAGGTGTGGTCGAGGCTTGTTGGCCCTTTCATTTTTGTAGAGTGTCATGAAGGAGGACAACATTACAGTTGGATATCCTTTGTTGTGCTATGTGAAGCCGAACTTAATTGAGTAGAAGATGGAAAATATCCCCTATTTTCCAACCTGTTTTAGTTAATAATTATATAATGTAAGGGGTTGTACTTATATATCCAAATAGGTTAGTTAGATTAGAATTTTTACATAGTCAAGAATAACCACTAAGTTGGAATTGTATAAATAGCCACTTAGGGCTATGAATAGTGGTTCTTACTTGGTGTTCATTGGATATATTTGGATAGAACTATTCTACTATTATGGAGTGTGTTTTATGAAACTACAATGCTAATGTTTTTTGTTTTTGTTTTTCAAGTTGTTTGTGTTCCTCCAAGCTTGACATGTGACTTGAAAAACCGTGACCCATGGGAATCTAAGCTGTCAAAGTCACTTGGGGATCACACTTAGCCTGGGCCACACTAGCCCTACGCTGGCTGGATTTTAGCGTGTCTCATCACCCTAGTACGGGCGTAACAGCCTCCGTGAGGTTTGATCCCGTGTCACCTTGCTGATGAGGCCCATCCTCAACTAGTTGTGCTAGTGGGACTTGAAAAACTACAATGCTAATGTTAAGATTAACACCTATTCTTGTTTGTGGGAGTATGGATATCTTAAATATATTGATAGAATGGAGTAATGGAAGCTATAATTTTTTTTTTCAAATTGTGCCTTGTATCCTTTAATGGATGATTAGAATCTTGTTATTTCCATTTACTTTTTGTAAGACTAAATATATTACATGTTACATAACTAAATATTTTAGATTTTTATTTCCCGAAAAAAAATGTATATTTGTTATTTCAAAATAGAAATAAAAATACACGTTGTACACTTCTTCTCATAAGAGCTCCTTTCAGAGAAAAGGTCTTACATATTATCATATGATTCTACCTAACAAACTTTCAAAAAACATTGAATCTGAAAAGTATATTTCTAACTATAGAACTATCATCGTTGAAAAAAATATAAAAGATTGTCCCATCATTGTTTGAAAAAATCCATTAAAACAATACTTCTTCAAAGGCATAAACCAAACCACTCCATTTGAATTCCCCACCAAGCAAATTCCTTTCTTTGATTACCAAAGCCTTCTTTTTTTTTTCTACATAAAATTACTCTATTAACATTAAAGGGGTAAAATTACATCTTGACCTTAGTAAAAAACAACTTCCCTGAAGGAGAGGCAGAGAATATCAGAAGCACTTCCCATGACAGAGAACTTAGTCGAGAACCAATTATCAAATCCCATGTATGGGAACAAGTATTGACCTTCTTGAAATTACAAAGCTTTCAGAAATACACAAAAACTTGCATTTGGAACCATAACTTGCAGAGATGAACCCACATATCAGCTTGAACAAAAACTTGCCTACTATTATGGGCCACAGTACAAGAAACAAAGGCAACAATGAGCGAACTAATCATCTGGAGGCTCTTCCAGAATTCTGCACCAACCGGAATCAGACAGATCCCTTGCATGAGCCGCATCAGAAACAAAAGGACCAGGATCCATCGGCGCCATCACCACATCAAGAGCATTGCGAACTTAAGCCTCCAGAACCTGCAAAGAAAACGGATTCGGCACAAAAACAGAGCCAGGGCCCTCCTGATGAGAGCTAGACTCTCCCACCTGGGCTTCCTCATGAAAGAACACTGAAACTTGAGTTGTAATCCTTAGGAAATTCAGAGAGGAGTTGAAGGTGAAAATCGCAAAGCCAAATGAGGGAGAAGACGTGGAGTCTGGAGGATAGGGCTCAGGGTAATGGTTGGGCGGATGAAGACGCCCTCTCCCACTGCGAGTGCGAGGGTAATGGCCGGCTATGAATTCACTGGAAAGGGAGGGAGGATTGGAGGACGGGCTGGAGGGCGCATGCCGAGGAGTACCTCTGCAGCACCTCATTCTATGGCGAAGTCGGGGCATAGCAAAAACAGCAATGACGATATGAACACAAGGACGAGCAACCATGATGGCAGAGCTCGGGCGAATCAGATAATCATACAGACAAGGGCCAGAGAGAAGCTAGGGGATTGACAGAGGTAGCTCCTCAGGACTACCAGAGCATAGCTCCAGCTTAGTCGCTCCTTTCAGATCACAAGAGCCAGCACCATACAGACCATAGCCAGAACGACCATAAAAATCCCATTGCTGAGCCTACATTTATCACCCTCAGTCCTGCTTCGATTAGCACCCACCATTACTATGGAATTGAAGAGAGCCGAAGTCTGGTGCAGTCCAGAGCGTGAAGAGGCAATGAACATAACGGAGGACAGGCTGGGTGGATCTGAGCTGCATGAGGTGAAACAAATGAATGCTACAATCCTCAAATGCTGAGGTTCTACCGTCAGCTAGCGTTTATCTGTGCGGTATGGGGTAGGCAGGTGTCGTCCCACCTCGCCGCACCCCTGTCCCATCGCATTAACCTCCTAGCGATACACCCACATCCGGGGACCAAAGCCTTCTTTGAAATAAAAGCTACTTGAGAATTAAATTCTCTATGGATATGTTGGATGATAACCACATGAAAAAATTCTTAGATTCCTCGAATTCTATGATTCCAAAGAAAGAGAACAAGACTATCCAAATACATTCATCCCTTAAACCATTCAATCACTACAAGTTTCAAACCTTGTGCTACCTATAGATCTCAAACACCTTTAGCCTTGAAAAATTCAATAATTCCCAAAGTTCCATTAATTTTTTTTGAATATTAGTGCCTTGTCCAAATCCAATCTTGAACCTAGAATAATAATCATAACTAAAATAAAAAGAACAATACCAACACCACAATCACCTTAAACATATTGAAATGCACTATGAAAATAACTCCATGGAAAAGCTGAAGTGAATAATAGCTTATGGTTGGGGTTAATCCTAGAAACCCCAACTTTTCTATGTTATTCACCATAATTTGAATCTAATAAGGCACCACATATTTACATCTCTAAATTCCTTTAAATAACACCTGATTATTTTTTTATTGTAGTTCCCATATAATATAGGTTTACGACTATTTAAAAGATTTAACATTTTTAACTTCTTCTTTTTTTTCTACAGTATGAAAAAAACATTACATATATCCAATGAAAATTCAGTACATAAATCATTGTATAATGCAAATACCATCATAGATCTATCTGATATTGTCATTGTAACAATCCATACCTATTTGTCATCACAATATAGATCTGTCTAAATTTGTGTCTATGTACCTAGTGGTAAAAATACAAAAATAATTGCTACAAACATTGATCCATTTTAATCTAAATTGAAAGCATCCATATGTCAAAGTCAAAAGTATGCTATGCACAAGAAAAAGCAATATAAATAGTGTCAAAACCCCCACTGGAAAAATCAAAAGAAAACAAAATATATCAGGTGTGTTCTCCTCCAAAGAGTGGATGATATCCTGGAAGTGGAAGCACCTTGACATCTACTATGTTTTCTCCCAACTTAATTTCTATATGCATCCCATCTAGTGCATCCTGTAGCCCCTCTTAGATAGGTGATCCACATTTTGATTGAAATCCCATCCAATATGCACAATCGTAGAGTCTCTGAATATGGCCCAAAGATTCTCGATTTGTCTGAGCCAACCACGAAGCAATGGTTGGTATACTTTTGTGCAGCCCATTACATGGTCAATGATAATCCGAGAGTCTCCAAAAATGTGGATGGAAGAGATGTTAAGATAGTGTGAGAACCATAGAAGACCCCATAGATCCATCACTTCAACCTTCATATTCGTGCCCTTGCCAGCACCCCAATGGACCCAGAATTCTTGCTCCTTTGATATAGCAATCCAAAAACCACATCCACAGTTGTTCCTTTGTGTCGCACCATACAAAAAACTAGTTGGATACTTAATCTCAGGGCCTGTCTTTTTGTTAATAATCTTCTTAGACCTGATGTCATGTTGTTTTCCAAATGTATACCATCTTATAATATGGCCCATCACCTACATATCATTATCCATGTAGTTTTCAAAAATAATTTTATTGCGTCATCCCCATATTTCCCAAAAAAAAGCAAGTGGGATGTTCCGCCATGTGGGATTTTGTTTACTCCACCAACTCAAGCAGTCAATAATGTTTTCATATTGGTTATAAGTGAAACCAATGAAGCTAGCAATATAAATCCATATATGTACAATTATAGGGCAGTTTAGAAAAATATGGGCATTATCCTCCTCAGCTTTCCTGCACAATATACAAATCCACAGCCAATTCCTCTTCTGAAGGTTCTCCCATGTTAGATTTTTTTTTTTCCAAACCAGCCAAAGAAAAAGTATGATATTAATGGGAATTTTGGTTTTCCAGAATTTGTAGAACCAACATAACTCAGTGTTGTGTACCTCCTGGTAGTAGAGATCATTATATACATCAGGCACTGCAACATCACCTTCCTTCACCTTGCCTATGCAGGCAATCTGGTCCCGGCCTGCCTCACGACATACTCCAACTAATTTCATGTTTTTTCTAATCTTCTCCCACTGTCGTGCCATCTTCCCATCCAGACCCAGTTCCCACAATCCTTTCCATATTGGAATATAACCCCGCCATTCAGAAATGACCTGGTTCCAAAAGTAGATCCCACAACTGTTGATACCATGTATAAGGCCTTCTGATATACTTATGTTTCTTTTTGTGCCAAGTATATGATCCAGTCTGATTATATCCAATGCCCAAAATCCAGTTTCCAACATAGGTTCTGCAAAAAAACGTTTACTGATTTTTTTTAAAATGAGCCAAATGGTCGAGCTCTATGCGATCCCAATACGCCCTTTGCGCATCCAAATAGGGAACTCATGGTCCTTTAGATACTTATGTATTATAATATTGCCTCATATTCCATCCCCAAATAATCCCCTCCATAATGACTTTTGCAGTAATGCCCATCCAAATCTCCGCAAATTTAATATCCCCCAACCACCCAGTCATTTAGGAAAGGAAATATGATCCACCTTAACCAAGTGATGTTTGCTATTGTTGGTCACACCAAACCAATTATATTTGGCCATAATCTGATTTAGATACTTAATAATGGTGTGAGGGAGATAAATGAGCCCAGTATACTCCCAACTGTGTGATTACCGATTGGGTCAGTGTGATACGAGCGCCCAAAGATAAACATCTGAATTCCCACCTAGTGATATTTTTATAAAAACTGTCCACAAGCCACATCTAGTCATTAACCTTATAACGATAGGGCTTAATATGATAACCAAGGTATTTCATGCCCCCCCGTCAATGTATCAATTGCCACCCAAAAAAGTCTATGTATGTATGCAATAACTCCCAGATCACACATGCCATGTAGTATGATAGACTTCTAAAGGTTCAAGTAAAGTCTGGTGGCATTCCCAATTTTTTCAAAGATTTGAAATAAAGTCAGTCATGAAAACACGTTGATCATCCCCATGATGAGCACATCGTCAACAAAAAAACTATGTGAAATCTTGATATCTCTACCCAATACCAGTGCATCAAAATGACCCTCTGTCACAACTTTTTTGATGTGTAAGCTGAGCCCATCCATTGCCAATATGAATAATAATGGCGAAAGTGAGAAACCTTGTTTGAGTCCCCGCTCTACCCTGAAAAGATCAGTGGGGTAACCATTAATAAGAACAGCATAGCTAACATGTGTGACGCAAGCCATGATCCACTCAGTACACCTGTCTTGGACACCAATTTTGTGGAGAACCATCCCGAGGTATCCCCAGTCTAGGAAGTCATATGCCTTCTGGAGGTCGACCTTCATGATAGCGACATTTAGTTTTTTAGTATGGATCGAATGTATGCATTCTTGGGAAATAGCCACTGCATCATGAATTTGTCTGTTCTGTAAGAATTCGAACTACTCAAGAAATATGTATTTTGACAGAGTGTGTTTAATCCTGGTTGCAATAGCTTTACAAAAAATCTTATATATAAGATTAAAAATTGAAATGGGTCTATAATCCAAGAAATAATTAGAGGATGTCCTTTTTGGAATGAGTGCTATATAGGTAGAATTTATATGCGGATGAATGTAAAACCTGGTCCTCGATTCCTCCACCATATCAAGAAGATCTTGTTGAAAAATGTCAAAGAAGTGAGTCAAAAGTTCAACTGTCCACCCATCTGGGCCCGAGCTCTTGTCTCCCTTTAAATATTTGAGCACCCCTAGGATATTATCCCTTGAGACCACTTTGAATATGTCCATGTTTGCATCCTCGTCGAACATGGAGGGATATAAATCCACTCCCCAAATTTGGTCGTCAACATTGTCTAAATCCTTGCGACAGTAAGCCCTCTCAAAATGATGTATTGTGGCTCTACAAATATCAGGTTGCGTCTGAAACTATTTCCCTTCTGCATCAGTAATCTCCCATATAGAATTGATATTCCTTCTATGATTGGAAAATCTATGGAAGAATTTGGTGTTTCTATCCCCTTCCCGAATCCATATGGCCCTACTCTTTAGGCGTCAAGTAGTCTCTTTAATTTGTAGTATTTGTTTCCTTTTTTAAGTTCTAAAGATTGTATATGATTCCTGACAGCAGTCGAGGGATTATGCATAAGCATTTGAGAGCGCACGACATCCAATTCCACTGAAATATCATTTAGCTCCTTTTTCAATTGGCCTCATTTCCTCCTCTCCCATGCTTTAACCTCCACCTTAAGGGCCCGAATTTTTTCCAAAATATGCTTCATGGGAGAGATATCCTATACCTTATCTTGATTCCAGACTTCCTGCACAAGTTTGTTAAAATCCGGGTCTTCCAAACACACACAGTTAAACTTAAATGGCATCCCACATCTGAGATCCCCCCATCTCCAGTGTAGGATAATGGGACAATGGTCTGAGATATAATTATTCAGAATATCTAATTGGACAGACTCGGTCCTATCGACTAATTGTTCATGTAAAAGGAAATGATCCAGCCTTTTCGCCACATATTCATCCCCCGATCTGCCATTGTCCCAAGTAGGAACAATCGTAGAAGGGCATATATCTATAAGGTTAAAGTCGATAATAATATCTTTATTCTGATCAACCGTAACATCAAATTTTCTTGATCTCCCCCATACCTCATCTAGACCAATGGTACAGTTCAGGTCCCCTGCAATGCAAGTGAAACTAGTCCCAAAATCTCTTATGCGACCAATTTATTCCAAAAGGAGGTTCGGTCACTGTATGGGGCATATACATTTAATATATGGATGTGACCTTGTAAACCTCTGATATAACTAGCAAGAAGAATGCCCACAAAACATGATTATGCCTTCACTTTGACCCATCGTGGGTCCCAAAGAGCCACTAGACCCCTTGAGAGACCTGCAGCCTTTATGGTTGCCATATGCCAGTCAAGGAGCATCTTCCTCAAATATTTTATCACTTGAAGAGCCAAATACGTAGTTTCTGGTAGAAGGATGATATAGGGACGAGATTAAAGAAAAAGTTCCTTGAGGGCCAAATATTTTGGAGAAGCCCCTAGACCCCGGATATTCATAGAAAGGATGAAGTTCATGTTAGCTCATGTGTGGGCAACTGTGATCTAAGGGCTCAAGGATAGGTAGTTGAAGCAATAGGAACGTCAATGAGAGCATGTGGATCAGATGAACTAAAAGGAAGAAGCCGAGCACGTCCTCTGAAATGTCTACTATCTCGATTATGTTTCTGACAAACAGTGATATTTCCCACCGAGGAAGGACTGATGTGGGGAGACGATGAGACAGGAGGCTTGTGAATAGTAAGGGTTTGAAGGTCCAAGGTCTTCTTCTGGTGTAGGAAATATTTCTCACTCCACTGAGTTGGTATGTGAATATAAGGGCGAAATAGGCGATGTAAGTCGAGTCCTAGTCACCGGGGAGATGCGAGGCACTTGTGTGGGGGGAGGGGGGGGTTGCGTAGGGATGTATGTAATATGTGAATATGAGGGTGTGTCATATGTCATCGGAGGGGATTGTACAATATTTGGGAGAGGTGAGTCAACGCGAGAGGGGAGGGGAATCCTATCCAACGGGGATGGTGAGGTTTCATCAACCGTAGGAGTACCAAAACCTTATGGAGTCCAGGGGGATGAAGGAACAAGAATAGGGGGCGGAATCATCACATTTCACAGAATGAATATCAGTGGAAGGGAAGGGATAAGAACAAGGCGGAGTACCTGATGAACGTTATACGTCGCCCAGATGATTTGTCACCCCATGTCCGTTCATAGGTATTGTGCAATGAGCATCAACCTTCTCCTTTGAACCAAAACCATGCTGCCTTTGTGCCAAACCCCTGCCACCCAGCCTGCGTGGACATTTTGCCTTAAGATGCCCAGTATGATGACAGATAAGACACTAAAAATGTACACCGCATAAATCCAGCCGCTGCACCAGGTGGGTGCCCTCCCATTGTAGTTCAATGTGGTTTGAGAGTCCTCCTTTGTATTCCTTTTCAATCAAGATCCATACAATTCTCTTATCTTGTAAACCCAAACATTGTGGATCGACATAAACAAAATTTCCAATTGCATTGCCTATGTCCATGAAAACTTGTCGAGTCCAAAATTCAATGGGCAAACCAAGCAATTTGACCCAAATTAATCTGTTTTGTGGCGTCTCCTTCAAGGGACTAAAACCAACATACCAAGAATGCAGATCTAGGAAACTCCTCCCTTTAATCCATGGAATGGCCTTAATTTTCATTAAATCGTCCTGGCTAAGGAAATAGAAGTTGTAGCAGCCGCTCAACAATCGCACAACTGTAGGCATGTAACCCAGTAGTGACCTCCATTTAGTTTCTACTCAGCTCTGCATTTCAACTTCACTCAATTCAGTGAAATGCCATTTTCCTACAAGTGCCCTCTTCTGTAGATTCTTAACCTAGACAATCAAAACATCATGGTCAAAACAAAGCACAGGCATCGAGATGGTAATTTTGATAGATCATGGTTGATGTCGTGATCAGTGTCCTTTGTTGTCATGTAATACCCATGAGATCCTAGAACTACATGTCCACCACCTGGTATGTGCATCGGGGCGTCCACCGAGCGCCAAGTGTTCGGATCATTGGGACCCCCTACCTGCCCCAACCTAGAAAATAGACGGTAATTCGATTCAGCTTCCAGCGTGGCACAAATGTAGGCCTCATGTGTTGATGTGTCCGATGCCAACAGATCCATTGTATCACAGAGCAACAAGATATGACGGAGCGAATAATAAGAATATGAATTAAAAAAAGACTTAAAAGTCTGTCAGAGCAGTAGGTCAGAAATAGGTGTATCCATCAGAAAATCTCGATCAGGAATGTCTTGGGATCTTCAAAATGCCAGACCCGTAATTAGAACCCATGGAACATAATACCCACATACCACCAAAAGAGATATATTATCTTAAGATCTCAATCCGAAAAGGGAATGATACATATGAATGGAAATAAAAGATGGGATGCTCGATCCAGATCAACATCACATAATCACCTATATCCAGTATGTCATAAAATGTATGCCAGAGAATAAAGTGAGATACGGACCCAAGTCATCTCAGTTGAGTGTGATCCGAACAACCACCAACAGAAAGTTCAAAACCACTGTAAAATAGATATTCTGACACTGGATAATCTGATACACCCTGATGCACAAGCATCCATAGCATAGCTTCCAAGTGATACAACATCCAACTAGAGGCGATGAATAGGTGACTAGATCTATACTCCTTCACAACAACAGCAACAACAACACCACAAACAAGTCCACCACATGTTACAAACCCGGAAACCAAATGCCTTGCAAGGCCTAGAAATGATGAAAGAAACCCAACATTGCCAGAGTGGATAAAAAAATTTAGGATGCAGACAAGATCCCTCCCCCTAGTTATGCTATGGAAAGACAAGAGTGAGAATCTCAGTCTAGATAGGCATTAGGACGTTGGAAGGGTGAGGGAATGTGGTTCCGAAAAATGCAGATAAGAATGTATATTGTTATACAGAGAATCATCAGAATGTGTAGGATTTTTTATTGTAATAAGGAGAGAAGTTCATCTAGGTACAGAAAGGAATTCTATATGCAGAACAAGAATGGAAACCAACAAGAATAACCCAAGTATAAGCCCAACATCCAAGGATGGATATCAGAGCAGAGTCAACCAAAAATGGTCAAAGGAAAATACCATACGCATCAGACCCAACATAGGGTATTATATAGATATAAATGATCCAATGCCTTACTATACTTCCACCCCAGGAATGGAAATAAACCCAAATATAACCACCCTAGCAAGTAGCTATACAACCATGCTGACTCGAAAACTTAGGAAAAAAATCAGTGACATAAAGTTATGACATAGCAATTCCAAAATCACAGCGTGAGGACCTGTATGAGCGCTAACCTGAAAACACGTAACTAGCATCCCTTATTTGCAAAAAAAAATGACTTCCCTTACCATTACAACCCCTCTTATATTGATGGCATATGCTAAACTTTTAACAGATTTTGATTCAATGAAGATATAGATTTTGTGACATACCGATTTGATAGTTTTTATTATACAGACATAAAAAAACCTCCATCTCTAAAAAAAGATAACATGTACATCATATACTTACTACCTCACAATCTACTAAAAGAACCAAAATTCCATGAACCTAAAAAACCCAACTATATGAGAACTTACCACGCCTAAATAGAGATGGAACACGAGACAAATAAATAATCCACTAACACCCCATCATGAATTTACTGGATACCTCACTGAATTTATTGGATACCTAACTAAACCTTGACCGCAAAATAGAGACAATGTGTAACATTCATGATATAGAATAATATACATAAATTCTCTAAAATTCTTTAAACAACATAATGCCCAATGAAAAAGATAACCATACTTGCAACACAAATTGTGATAGATAACCAAACATATATCTTCGGGATGGAAAACATTAATAACATTATTTAAAGTTAAATGCAAGGTTTTAATAACAAATAAAAAACACAAACCCCGATCGGGGTGGAGAAGGATGACCTACACAAGGTCATGATGGGGAGCAGGACATGAAGGCATTCGCCTCACCTCAGGGTAATTATGTTAATCATGCTAAGATCGGGGGCGATGACATGCAGAGGAGAGCGAATACCGAGACAAGGAACTGGGAGGATCATGGAAAGGACAGGGGTTACGAACGACGGCGAAGGTAATGAAGCAATGGGTAGGTGGCGCCATTTCTATAAAAGCAGGAGAAGGCAGGAAAGATGGCGCAGAGTGAATCAGGGTGGCAGAGAAACCTTAGGTATCGTCTCAGCAGAAGGCAAGCAAGTATGGCGGAGGGAGGTAGGAAGGAAATGCAATGTAGGGAGGGAGAGGAGAGGATCATGCAGAAAGAGCAAGAGCGAATGGAGGAAGAAGAAGGAACCCGCAGGGAAGGGGAAATGGAGACTAGGAAGGAGGAGCGCATGGAGAAAGTGAATTTCGAGGTGGGGCAGTGCAGCAGGGGAAGCAACAGGGGTCAATCGGCCAGAAGAGGGAAGGGTAGAAGGCGCAGGGGGCGTGGGAGACTGAGGCAAGCGGAACGCTATGAATCTGAGCCTCCGGTGCCAAACCAGCAGAAACGAGGATGCAGATCCACTGAACAGAGCGCTCAGGAAGCGGAGAGAGCTTATAACACAGAAACCAATGAGGATATCAAGAAGACCATCGACGCGTTGGAGAATAAAGCCCTAGAGGTGGTTTCAGATCCAGAAATGGAGGAATGGAGTACGCTCCTCCCGGACCCTGGGAATACAAGAGGGCACCTCTCAATGTATAAACGGGCATTGCATATGTACTGGGTAGTGAAACATTTGTTAGCGAAAGCCATGGAACAGGTTGCTAAAGAGATGATGGAGATGGTTCAAGGACCATTGAATTTGAAAAGGGAGATGAACAATATGCAGTTCATGATCCGGAAACAGGACAACAGAATGGAGGAAATCCGCGGCATGCTAAAGAAGATATCCAGTGAGCAGCACGGGGAGGAAATCAAACATGTTTTTCTGGTGGATTAACTGTGTAGCTCTGTCCTCTCTTGAATTTTCATTTAGCCTTAAGAGAATCAAATTTTGTAAACATGGTTTTTGATCTGGAACAACGAATAGGCATATAGATATAGTATGTGAATTTTGTGTTGTTAGGATCTTATTCATTTTGAAGCACCAGCGAAAATGACAAGTAGTTAAACTCAGACTCTCGATGACCAACAGACCCGGTTTCCCCTCGGGGAGGGTTGAGGTCACCGGCATCTGTATATTTTGTTACTGTATATAATAGAAAAGATCTCACCATAGCTTACAAAACAAAAAAAAAAACACAAACAAATGTAACACCTTAATGGTTAACTTTCAAGTCTTATATATACTATTGATATCATCACACCATATAGTATTAAAAGCATAAATGACAATCACCTCATTAGAGATACTAAAAAAAATAGTTATTCAAAAGATAACTCTTCTTATTTTAAGGGTGTTATCTCTGTTTTATGAACCTAACTTGGTATATTTAATATTTATTTTATTGCCCTTTTAGTTTTAGTTCTAATTATTTTTGAAGTGTTTTAACTATCCTTATAATTATTAGTTTTTAATATTGATAACTTTTATATTATTTTGTATACTAAAATATAAAATTGTTGTTATAATTAGCGGTTTATTATTAGCGAAACCAAACCAATAATATAGCAACATAATTTTTGTCCACATAAACTGTTTAAATTTAATAATAGCATTAGAGAGATAATAAGTCTGACATAGTTTGAAGATCTATTAGAAAATTTAGGACCTGTATCTTCTATGTTTGCAGCATCATTGCAACTATTATTCATAACAAAAAAAAAAAAAAGTATCCTCTATATAGAATTTGAGTCCACTTGGATTGTATTAGGGGATTCATTATCCTCTTTTGAAGTAGAAAACTCTACATCTGTAAGATTTTTGGCTAATATTGATACCTTGTTAATGAGCTTTCTTGTCTGCTTTTATATTTCATCTATACACAATAAAATTTCCATTTGGATCTCCAAATGATCAACCAACACTTTACCCGTTAATGCCTTTTGTTGCTAATATATGTCGATAGTCTACATATATCTTGTTTGTTGGGTTCTAGTGTTTTCTGTATATAGAACCTAGCTTCCAACCTCCTCCTCAACTTTTGCATATATTATAAAACCTTTTTTTTGTTATGGCTTCTCATTTTTCATTATATATTTATCTTCAAATTTTCGAAGGTGTGGATTGCACATAGATTGCAACCAAACATTCTGCGAAGAGCTAGGATCTGGAACTAGAAGGTTAATGAGGGCCCCTTCTCCCCCTTCAACCCCATGAGCAAGTTATGCACACCATATTGTCAAAGGAAAAAGAAAGCTCAAAAAATCATGGAAGAAAAGACTACAAGAAGAGGGATTGACCAAATTACAGATTGGTGGGATTTTGGAATAAAAGGGGATTAGAGAGGAGACTTGAAGGGGATTCAAAAAACCTAATCGACAGATAGGATGTGATTACAGGGTCGAGGGGAACATGTCCATGCAAAACCTAAGCAAAACCCACTTTGTGCCTAAAACAATAGAAACAATCGACATGGTTGTCTAATGAATCCTTATCTTTGGACTAGAATAAAGGAAGATAACCTAGTAACAAGCATGAGCCATGAAAAATAAACTCAATACTAGTAAAACTAGGACAATACACTAACTTAAATTATAAGCAACAAAACTAGGATGACACACCAGAGCAAGGTATGTTGTCTAGAATGGGAAAAGCCACCAAATACATACTTGTAGACAAGAACGCAATAAAGTGACTAGAATTTTTTTTCGATAATATATGACTAAAAAATTGCTTCCTCCCTCTAAACTTGTAGTTGAAGCTCTCTTTGATAGAGGACCCTATACCTTCCAACAAAATTTTAAAGACACGTACATGATGTTGGGCCAAACCTTGTATCTTTGTCTGCTAAATAATGGGAGTTTGCAACCAACCAGGGAGGGGATGTTCTCCCAAGTGACTGAAAAGCTTTTTAGATAGATATTCCAAACCAAATCAAGGTATAGAGTGAAATCGTGCCAGGAAACATATGGGTTCCTTACCAAGTACCACCAAAGAGTGTCAATTCCCCAAACTCGCACCTCTTTCCTTGCCATGAAAACATATTTGGTCCAGATTACCTCATGTGAAATGATGAAAAGTGATGGAGAGGTCGTTGACCTGTTCCACTAAACAGAGAGTGAATTGGCAATGTGACTTCCCTTATGTGAAATTGTCGAGTGGGAAGAGATTTGAACTTCCACCACCCACGACCATCACTTCCTTTATTTTCACTTTACCTTTTCATCAACTATCACCTACCATGAAAACTTAAGGTATTATATATAATCATATTAAATTCGTAGTTATAATTTTTTTGTTTGCTAGGTTATGTAAGTCCTGAGATGACTAGCACGCCTGAAGTGTGGCTTGAGTAGTCACAACCTAGGGGCATCTAAGTCATCAAAATCGCGTGAGAATCACACCTAGCATGGCCCACACCAGCCCTTAGAATGACTCGATTTTTGCCCATGAAATTTTGAACCAGTGACCTTTACACTAGAAGTGTCTTAATAGAACACCCTGTTGCTATTTGCTCTATGCCTTATGGGCTTATATTGTAATTATAAATTATTATTATTATTTTATTTGTTTTAATTAAACTTATGATTATAAATCATTTTAATATTTCAATACAATATACATATATATATATATATATATATATATAATATATATATATATATATATATTATATATATATATATATATATATATATATATATATATATATATATTATCCCTAAAATGAAAAATTAACTCAATAATAATAAAAACATATATTTCCAATTTAAAAAAGAAGAAGTAAAACATAATAAAAATATTAAATGGATTCAATTCAATTTATTATATTGTGATTTTATTTGTATTAATAAAATTAACGCAACCATAAAAATTAATTGTTGAGAAACATGTATAGACATCAAAACCCTTACCTCACCATACATTTCACATAGCCAAATTTAAAATAAATAAATATATGAGGTAAAAACACACACACACACACACACACACACACATATACACACACACACGTACACACACATTTAAAAAAACATATAACAAGGTTCTTCACCATGGCGATTCACTCCACTTTATTATTGAGATTTTTAACCCATAAATAGGCTTTCTTACAATACTGTGGGTCATATCCCATGATCACATATCCAAAAAAACCATCACTCAAATTCATATGAGAGATGTTCATATGACATTTTTTTATTAATCAATTTAATTAAAAGGAAAAAAAAAACAAAATTACTCTGGAGATAAATCTCAATCTTTGATCCTTCGTGGATGGTAACACGATTGACAAGAAACATGTTGGCAAGCCCTTGTATATCCAAGTGATTGGGAGTTCAATATCCCTTGCACATGTCTCAGCAGTTGAACTTCAAAAAAAATAAACACAAAATCTCAATCTTTGATCTATGTATACGACTATAAATAATCTAAAATATTTCATAGAGGTTAAATCCCCACCATCCACCTAATAATTAAAATAATATACATATCACATTAAAATAAATTTAAATAATAATAGTTAATTTTAGTAACCATTTTTCTCCCCTTGGAAAAATCATAATTTTATTCATAAGACAAAATTACATGTTGTAGATGCTAAATAGCATATGCAAAATGAGTTGATTCTGTTTTACACAGAATACATTAAAAATTTGAATTTTCAGTCTTTCTTCTTTTCCACTTTTCTCCAGCCTTTAGTGTTGGGGGTGGAAGTTACGTTGGTCATTTGATTTTCATCTGTGTTCATAGGAAGTTCTTTATCAGAATCAAATTCCTCTGATCCATGAGTTTGTTTGTTGCTATGTACTTCCAATCCTATTATTTGGGACTCCTATTCCAACAAGGGATTGTTGGACCTCACAATGCAGGCAACAGTATGGTCTATCTCCTCCTTTTGTGTGTTGTTCTGGTCCTTCTGTATATCATTTTCAACATTATTTTCTGTTTCTCCTGCTTGTCTTGCTTCTTCCCCCAAACTGTTTGTGCATTGCCAACCTTTTGGTTTTTTGGGTTGCTTTTTGTTCCTTTTGGGATCCTTTTTAGCTTGAGGCCAGGCACTATGAAGGTGGCATGTCTGCAAACATCCACAACACCTAAAAGTTGTATTTTCGTAATCCAGAGGTTGTTTCCAGTGTGTATCATTGAAGATCTATGTAATATTGTCTCGTAGTCCTTGACTAAGGTCTACTTTGACACGTATCCTGGTGAAAGTAAATATGCCCCTTGTGAATCTATCCTTATCAATCTTTAGGAACTTTCTCAAGGAGTTCCCCTTACCTTCTAACACTTGATGATGCCATAAGTGTAATGGTAGGTTGTGTAATCTGATCCAAATGGGCATTTTTTATACCACCATTTTGTTGGCGTTAAATTTTGGGAACCAAGGGGTCATGAAGAGTCCTGCATTGCCCCAAAACCATGGTCCTTTATTAAGTATATATTCCTACTGTGGTGAATTTGATAATAAAAAACCCTTTGGAACATAAAAGGATTTCACAAGTTGGTGACCAAGCATCAAAAATCCATTGGTGCAAAAGATCAGATTTGGAACAAAACCCATTAAATCTGCATATGACTTCTTTGTTAAGAAAATCAGAGTACAACCCCTTTACCTCAGGTATTGAGACTGTGAAGGAAGGATTCTGAGATTTTTTCTCCACTATGTAGGGCCCTGGTAGTTCAGAGGGTAACGCTGGTTTGGTTTGTGCTTTTTCCTTTCCTTTGACTGCATCCTTAAACGTCCATGTGCCCTTTGAACTGGTACCAGAGCATACACCTCACAGCTGCAAGTTGACTATGATATTCGAGTCTATGTCAATACCATAGTCCTGTAGTGTGTGGTTATCTTGTAGGTTGTGTCCTGAGTGAATTAGGTTTTGCATGCTTTCTGGGTATTAGTAACCATGTTATTTCAAACATATAATTAATAAACATCTAAAAACTTAATAAATTTAATTAATAAATGTGTGTGGTGTGGTGTGTGTGTGTGTATATATATATATATATAATAGTAAGTGTATAAAAATTCAATTTTTTACAATTTTTTTAATTATATATATATTTATCTATATAAATATATATTACACATACTACATTAAAAAATATTAAAATATGTCAAAGAAAAATGTATATATATATATATATATATATATATATATATATTTTCAGGACAAAAAAGCTTGATAATTTTAGAGTCGCCAACTCATAGGCCATATAGTTGTATGACACATATTGTTGTTCCTCCAAATGTGCAGAATACGTGGAGCAAGATGATCTAAAATCATTGTGGAGATAACCAGGATGAGCAAGGAGATACAAGCAATCAGTTGTCATCCATTCAAAACCCATCATGAGACATAGGATAGCCAACAAAAGGAATTAAACACCTGCATTCACAAAAAGAAACTAAGATAAAGGCATATGAAAATATAAACTGGTAGCAAGAGAGACCAGAATAGGAAAGCCGAGAGACCATAAGACCCAAAAAGATTAGAAATCCAGGGGGCGAATTCCCGTATGTAGAATAGATTCCCTGCATCAGCCACCTATAAAGACCATAGACCTGGAGCCATTTGAAGACCAACTTTGGATAGATCGTCAGCACGCTGGTTGAGAACCCTGTAGATGTGTTGGATAGAATATCCCGACAAATTGTTCCAAAGAAAACCGATCCTGTCTAACCACCCAACAAGCTGGGGTTTTAGGATGTTATTTTTCCCAAGAACAAAGTCAACAAGAACTCTCGAATCACCAAAAATAGAAACATTATGTATGTTGAGGAAATGACAAAAACTAAGGAGGCCTGCAAGGGCCATAACTTCAGCTTTACTATTTGAGCCCCTGCCACCATTCCAGTGAATAAGATAGTGGTTAATATCATTCACATAAATAAGAACTCCACAGCCGTAAATGTCGTCCTGAGCAGCACCGTCGAAGAAGGCTCTAGGCATCGAAGTGATCTCTGGAGAGGGCTCGTTGCAAACCTTTTTTCAGGCGAAGAAGGCTTTTGCGAGAACGATCCATAGAGGAGAATAGCGCTGGAGAAAATGTCCTAAACTGGTGTAGAGATACCATTGAAGATGAAATTATTGCGCCACTTCCAGATGAGCCACATAGCAATGATGAAAACCGTTCTCCAAGGATCTTTTTGTTGGTTGCACCATAGGAATGCATCACAAATGGACGCGTGAACCGGTTGCTGGATACCAAAAAAGACAGCTGAGGACCAGAGCTGTTGAGATGAGGCGCAATTGAAAAAGAGGTGAAAGTTGTTTTCCTCCGCGGATTTGCATATGGGGCAATAGCCAGGACCATGCCATCCGCGCTTTCTTAAGTTTTCCCATGAAAGGTTCCTGTTGTGAAAGGATAGCCAAGAAAAAAAGATCATTTTAGGCGGACAATCAGATTTCCATAAAATGTGAGGAAAGGAGGGGTTGAGAGAGTCTGTCATAGAGCCGCGCAACATCTGGTATATGTCTTTAACACGAACAAGATTAATCCCTTTAAAGGATCCCCAGATAAGATTTTCGTATTCCGTTGTCTTGAAAATTCCACAGTTCCTGAGGCATGTTCTAATGGATTCCCATTGCAAAGCAAGAGCACCTTTCAAACCAAGACAACCAGCATCCTTCCAACAAGGAATTGGACCCTTCCATTCTTTGATAAGGTAGTCCCAGTAAAAAAAACCCAGTTTGTGGAAGAAGGTTAATAGAAGATCAGATATATCAATAGTATTAGCCCCACTCAGGAAGGGATCTTTCCGATGAGGATCATTCTGCCCGATTGAAAGTGTCAGATGAGATTCTTCAAGAAGAAGTTTTCAACCTTACGGAGGCTAAGCCATATAGGGGAGCCCGTTGGAGGACCGATTCTTCCTTTCCTGTACCAATAGATGATATCTTTGTTGCCCATGTATTTCTTTCAAATGATGTCACTCCAAGGCCCATCTTCGAAAATCCCTCTCCACAAGGATCTACATAACAGGGCTTTGCCAAAAGTGCTCAGATCTAAGAGGCCCCATCCCCCCATGCGTTTAGGAAGAGAGATGTTGGACAATTTCGAGAGATGAAATTTTTGATTATCTGCATGCCCCCCCCAGATAAAATTAGTTGTGAGTCTATTCAAAGACTGAATAATGCTAGCAGGGAGGAGAAATAAATGGGACCAGTAAATTGCAAGTTGATTTAGGACAGATTGAGCCAAGGTAACCCTTCCTGCCAGGGAGAGGCACATGTATTCCCATACAGAAATCCTGTTAAAGTATCTATCAGGAACCCATTGCCAATCCGCCTTTGTATATCCGTTTGCTCTCAACTAGAAGCCCAAATATTTGATTCCTCGACAGATAGGTCGAACCTCGATGTTGAAAAGGTCTATTAACCATTTAATCTCCTCCAGAAAATAATCACTGTGATATGTGGTAGATTTAGAGTTGTTGATAAAAAGACCTGTCGCTTTCTGGAAATTGTGGAGGATTTCAAAATAACAGAACCATGTGACTCTACATAAAATGCCAAATAAAATGACATCATCAACAAATAAATTATGAGATATCGAGACGTTCCTGCAGATTTTCAACGACTGGAATTTGTTTTTTTTTACTGCCTTATTGATGTGAAGGTTGAGAGTATTCATGGCCATGATGAATAAGAGTGGGGATAGCGGACAACCTTGACGAAGACCCCTGGAGGTAGAAAAAAAGGAGATGGAATGCCATTGATGATAACTGCATAATTCACCCGTTCCACACAAGCCATGATCCAATTAATCATATTCGACCTTAAGCCAATCTTAGCCAGTAAACATCTAATGAAACCCCAGTCAAGGCAGTTGAAAGCCTTTCGGAGGTCGATCTTTAGGATGACTGCATCCCTTTTCTTTGAGTGTATGGCAAAGAGACCCTCCTAAGTGTTGGAAACTACATCCAGGATGTTCCTACCTTGTAAAAAAGCATGTTGTTCTTTTGAGAGGTGGATAGATAAAGTTGCTTTAATACGTTCAGCTATAATCTTTGAGATTATTTTGTAAGAGATGTTGCATAAAGAGATCGGGCGGAAATCTCCAAAAGACTCAGCCTTTTCTTTCTTTGGGATAAGAGCAATGAAGGTTGAGGACGTATTCTGATTGATACATCCTGTGATCCTGGAGGCTTCAACCATTTTTAACAGATATGTTTTAATAATGTCAAAAAAATGAGTGAAAAACTCTATAGTCCAGCTATCCAGCCCTGGACACCTGTCTTTCTTGAACGACTTCATTGCTTTTAGCAGCTCATCCTCAGTTACTGGCTGAAAGATCTGAACATTAGAATCCTCGTCAAACATCTAGGGGAAGACATCAAGGGCCCATAACATAGCCTGAAAGTTGCATGACTCTGCTCTTTTATACTGATTAGAAAAAAACTTTACTGCTTCGTTTGTGATATCCTGTTGAGAAAATAGAAAACCCCTTCTCTCATTAGAGATTTTCGAAATTGAGTTCTTCTCCCGCCTGGAATTTGCAAATTTATGGAAAAATTTAGTGTTCTTGTCTCCCTCTTTAAGCCAAAGTGCCCTGCTTTTTAACCGCCAAAAGGATTCTTCTTGTTCTAAAATTTTGATTTTCTTCTTTTGGAGCATCTTAATATGACATCTTTCTTTAAAGGAGAGACAATGGACCGACATGGCTTCATATGCATGATCCAATTCGATTTGAATAGAGCGCAATTCCCTTCTATTGGATTGCCTTTTCTTAATTTTCCGGTCATTTACTGTTCTGCGCATATGATCCATTTTGTCTCTGAACGTCATCAGATACGGAGAGGGACATGTGGACATCATCTCTTGCCATGCATTTTTAACATAGTCGTTGAAGGTGGGGTCATCCAGGGCGGTTTTGTTGAATTTAAAACTATATCCTTTCCTGAAGCCTTTATGCTTCCAGCCCAGAGAGATTGGTCTATGGTCCGAAATGAAGAAGCGCTCGATCGTAGAGAATGGCATACCCATCTTGTCAATCAGGCTAGCGTGGAGAAAAAATCTATCAAGCCTCTTTGCCATGTATGCATCTCCAGATCTGCCATTCTCCCAAGTCGGGAGCATGTGAGAGGGGCGAATGTCAATATAATTCCTTCGCAGCAAGAGCTCGATTTTAATTTTTTCTGCTAGGGGATCCTTCTTCTTACTAACACCCCAGATTTCTTCCATATTAAGAGTGAAATTTAAGTCCCCTGCGATCATTAAATATTCAACGTCAAAAATTTCAGATGCAAAGAGATTCTCCTAGAAAAACAATCTATTTCTGTATGGAGCGTATACATTTAAGATGTTAATAGGGAAGTTGAACCCCCTCATATGAGCCGATATCAGAATTCCTGCAAGACAGCTATAAGTCTTTGCCTTAATCTAGTAAGGATCCCACAAAACAGCTAGACCCCTCGAGAGTCCATTGGCTTCCATAGCTAATATATACCAAGAAGGAAACATCTTCCTGAAGTAAGAAATTGTTACAGGAGAGGCATGCATGGTTTCCTGGATGAGAATGATTTTGGGGCAAGCAAAGCGGAAAAAATCCTTCAAAGCCAAAAATTTATGGCCTGCCCCCAACCCCTCGATGTTCATAGAAATGATGAAATTCATGTCGTAACCTTGTCGGCCACATTTTCTCTAAGGGACCGTTCTTCAGTCATGTCTGCAATGGGAACATCAATAAGATTCAAATTTCGGTTTCCTCTGCCCGCACCTTCACCCCTACCCCTAAAGTGCCTGCTCCCCCTGCTGTTCTTCCTTCTAACAATAATGTTACTGGCGGAACAAGGACTAATATGAGGAGATTTTAGAGCACCTGGTTTATGAATGGAAAGAGCCTTGAGCTCCAAAGATTTATTCAGTAAAAAATCCAAGTCGCTGCCGATAGAATTGGTGGGCGAGGACATAGGAGAGTTAGCGGGGGTAGGGGAAATCATGGACTCTTTACCTCGACCGAGGGGAGGGTAGGAAGCTTTCGGGGAGGACGAAGAGGAAGGAATGGTAAGAGCGTCCTTATAGGAAAGGTGGCGGGGATGTGTCATCTGCGGAGGGATGGGGACCTCGTGATCGGAGGCAGGCTCAATTAGTGGCGAGACAAGAGAAGAAACAGGAATAGGAGCATCACAATCAGAGGCCGACTCCAAGGGGGGCATAAAGGGAGAAATAGGTTCAGCGGAGGATGGAGGTGTGCGGTTCAGCAGGGGAGACTGTAGATTGGAGAAGAATAAATTTGAGTCCCATATCCATGAGGAGACAGGCTATCAGCGGGAGAAGATTTTACCTGAATCGGGGAAAACTTTCTGGAATTGAAAATCTTAGCTAACGGCTGGTGAGGGGCATGTACCTTCCGGGAATTGAGACGCCGAGGGCATTGTTTCAAAAGATGCCCAGTATGATGGCAAGCAGAGCACCTAAAGGGTACTCCCCAAAAATCCAGTCTTTGCCGAATTTTGAGATCCTGCCATAAGATGTCGATGTGTTCCGGGAAGCCTCCCCTATAGGCTTTGTCAATCAAGATCCACACAACTCTTTTGTCTCTCTCTCATCTGCACCAAGGATTAACATAAACGCACCTACCAATTG
Organism: Pinus taeda; assembly: GCA_000404065.3. Lineage (NCBI taxonomy): Eukaryota > Viridiplantae > Streptophyta > Pinopsida > Pinales > Pinaceae > Pinus > Pinus taeda. Next base: position 116,515 of record APFE031361608.1, on the reverse strand, counting down.
CATTACCAATGTCCTCAAGGGTTTCTTTAGACCAAAATTCTAAGGGCAATCCAGGAAGCTTAACCCAAATTAAATTGTTGGAGGGGGTGTTCCTTAAAGGATGATAACCTAGATACCACCGATGCAGGGCCAGGAAGCTTCTTTTATAAACCCATTGCTGCTTTAAGATGATCTCAAGGTCGTTGGAGTTTAAGAAATGGAAGCAGTACCATTCCTTTAGCAGTCTGGCGATAATGGGGATGTATCCTATAAGTGGCTTCCATTGCTGTTCGAACCAAGACCGCATCTTCGAATCCTCCAGAACAGGAAAGTGCCACCGACCTATCGAGGCCTTGCCTTGAAGACTTTCGATGCGTTCAGCCAGATGGGAACTGTTGATGTTGATAGCAACAAGAGGGGGGGCAATCTTGACAGGTTTCTGGGTATGTGTATGAAAAACCACCCCTTTCGCTTTGACGGCAGGGATATTATCATTGTGGATGAGAAAACGGGGGGGAGGTTCCTTTGACCTGAATACACCCTCCGAGTCATTTTGAGGGGCCACGGGATGAGTCAGTATATCCTCCAAGGTGGACTGCCATTCACCTGACAGTTTGGCGCCTCCGTGGGTAGATTCTGCCTTTATGGCCATTTGCACCATAGCCTCCAGGGCAGATGAGTCAGATTGTAGGTCCATGCATAAAGAATACACCTTATCTATATACGGCAAAGTACTATATAATCCGCTTGAAGATCGGAGCTGGACACAACATTCAATGAGGGAAGTAAGTATTGAACAAGTCGCCTAGAGAATAAGGGTTGGAGAAAATGAACACTGCCCGTAGAAACTGATAAGGAGAAGTCTCGAAGAAAGGAGACTGTCCTGAATTCAGAAGATAAAGAGCTTAAGAAATAGCCATCTGTCCCGAAAGCTTGAAAAGGACAGATATGATAGAGAAGAGGGAGCAAACGGGCAACAAAGAAATTGAAAAGTGACGGCTATACTTAATTCGGAAGGTTAGTTCCCAACTCCAAGGATGGAAAAAACCTCAGCTCGTGTCACTTGACTATGTCTAGGAACGTTCTGGATAGGTGGGAAGAGTAAAGACATGTACAATGGACAGAATCCGGCCCGGAAAAACCAGTAGAATTCAGAAAGCAATGGGGTTGACACAAAATAGAAGCTTATTTTGTTGAAGGTTCATCAGGGCACACAATGCAGCAGCACAGAAAATGACAGACACACCAGCAAGCACCAAACTTAAACCGAAAATCAGTGCAGGGTCTGGTAATAACAAAATAGTTTTGAACCTTGAGCATCGAGCTCCAAGACCCACTTAAAAGTTCTGCTAGCATGAGGGAACACACAAGAATTCTAAAAAACTAGTAGTTTAGAAAACCAATGACCCTGTATAGTTAAAAACAAGACAATACTCGAAGATATGAAATCCATACACTAAGGAACTGTGAGCTATCATAATTCACTCCATGCTGCATATGCATTCTTCATACAGGATATAACCTCTTCAAGTGATTACTAAAACTATTCCTTTAAAATTTATAACAGTAAAATCAAAAAACCAACTGAAAGGTGGACCATAGAGTTACTAACCTGGAGACACGGACGAACCATGAGCAAGATGCGAGTGGAGAAAGATAAGCAACCAGAGAAAAACCAACGTACAGATTGAGAAGGTCCTTCTTTGAGAAAACGTCAGAATGGAAAAACCCGGGAGCAGGTTTGCAGTAGCATTCGAGGAAAGAAAACGACCATGGAAACAAATAGGAGAGATATGTAACGAGGACCAGGAGCCGACAAGTGTAATGGATGAGATGAAAGGCAGTGGGTTGCGGAGGCGTCACCTTCAGGAGAAATGAATGGCTTCTGTGGCAAGCAAGCATGCATTGCTGGAAACGTGTTCACCATGCAACATACGTACCTGAAAAGGAGCTCCAAAACACATTCTCTAGTTGGTCACTCCAAACTGCAAATCGCCACACAGCTTCCGCGCTCCCCTGAATATATTACAGTTTCATATATATATATATATATATATTATATTATATATATATATAATGGTTTTAGTAAATTGTAAATAAAGATATTTATATATAGAAATGTGAAATTTATATAAATATAAACAATTTTATTAAGAATCAGTATAGATTTATAAGAAATTAAATATGTTGAATTGCCTATATATATTTTGATGGTTTTAATAAAATTGTAAATAAATATATTTATATATTAAAAATGTGAAATTTATATAAATAAAACAAATTTATTAAGAATCACTATAAATTTATAAGAAATCAAATATGTTTGAAATACAAATTTTTAAATTTTGTTCTTTATACTTTTAATAAAATTTAAAATAAAATAAAATAAATAAATCTATAAATTTCTCATAAAAATAAAAATAAAAATATACGTTTAAAATTACCTTTGAAAAATAAATAGATAAAGACAGACCAATACACCTCTTGCTGTTTAAACAATGGGCAGCAAAATGTGCTTGTGCTTGTGTAGTTTTAATTTAGGTTTCTGGTTTAGTTTTAATTTAGGTTAGTAAGGTGATGTGGAAAAAACCACTGACATCTCATTGACTTTTAATTTTTAATTAAATGACGTGTCAATGATAGTGACATTTTATTTTATATTCTGAGATGTGGGATTGGTACAACAAACTTTCATAATTTAATGTCATAGATACAACAAACTTTGTCTTATTTTTTAATTTTGTAATACTGATAATGCGATGTAAGTGTGAACACAATTGTTAAGAACGTGCACAATATACAGGGTTGAATCTAGAAATCTATAATTTATTTAACGTTACGTATGCTTGATGATTTCAATTTTTTAAGTTATTAAGATAATGATTCTTTAACCTAGGTTAATATTTTTTAAATTTAATAGGGGTATGTTTGAATTGTAAATTTGAATTATATAATAGCAAGTGTTTGATTATATTAGGGTTTTGGTTTTTGGGTTTATCTGCATTTTGAAGAAATTGAAGTGTTATGTATTATTTTATTTTATTTTGGCTAAAATTTAGCATAATTTTTTGGTTAAATGTTTGTTTAAAATTTGTTTTGAATGCAAAATGAATTTAGTATTTTGTAAAAATTTTAAATAGTATGGTGTAGAATTTACACATTAAATTTCTGATTTTAATAAATTTTTATATGAATTCTAATATATTTGACCGGAAAGCCCATGGGGCTTTGGATTGACGGTGAATGGGTGCTTTGTTAAGGCACTCCTTGCGATAGGACACTGGTTCAAATCCCCGTGGGTGCTTTGGTTAGTCTTAAAGTAGAAAAAAATATATATATTTGACTGGAAAATATGTCCAAAAATTTAATAAAAAATTAGGATTTAGTAAAACATTATTTAAAATAACTCAAGACCAAAAACAAGGCCAGTGGATGCTTTGGTTAGTCTTAAAGTAGAAAAAAATATATATATTTGACTGGAAAATATGTCCAAAAATTTAATAAAAAATTAGGATTTAGTAAAACATTATTTAAAATAACTCAAGACCAAAAACAAGGCCAATGGAAATTATAATAAACATTTTAATTTTATATATTAAATTACATATAAATACCTGATACACCAGTGGATCCTGTAATGTTTTATAATATTTTTCATATGTTTTATCAAAAATAAAATATGTGTAATCAATGTGTTTTTAAAGCAGTAGTCTATAACGCGACTTTTTGAAAGTCTTTATGGCAGATTTTTCCGGTCAAAATCCGGTAGCAATTCATTGGAATCCCAAGTTTGATAGCTAGTTTCTGCACAATCAATGGCTCCCACGGATTTTTCAGGGCGCTGAATCCAAATATGCAGTTAAAAAACCATTTTAACTGCTAAAAATCAAGATTTAACCTCATTTCTTTCGCCGGATTCCGTCACCGAAATCTCCAAAAAATCGCATTATAGACAACAATTGTTTTTATGATATAAAAATTCATTTATACTTCTTCTCACTCGTGGATTTGACCATAAAAATCCATTTATACTTCTTCTCACTCGTGGATTTGACCATTTTGGATTACAGAGTGTTCAAATTGGCTTTGGTACCTTTTCTGACTATCGATTTTTTTGGGAGTAATTCCTTTACATCAAGTAAAGGATTGTCAATTTTGGTTTGGTTGTTGATTGTTGATTGTGGCTTTTAGCCCTTGGTTGGGACACTCAGAATTAAGCAATATTCATGGAGTTGGAGCTGACGATATTAGTGGAGGTGGAGCTGACAACACTCCTCCTCATTAGCCTGTAACAGATTTTTGACTGGGTCATTTCCGGCATCTCCAAGAAAGGGGTGACCCACAATACATACCAGCCTGGTATCATTTTCCCATTGAAACTTATCTCCAAGAAAGGGGTGATCCACAATATATTTCAGCCTGGTATCATTTTCCCAGTGAAAGTTGTCCTGCAAGCATTGTTGTTCAAGCCACCTGTATATTGCATCTTTCATGATCTAGCACCAAGCCCAGACTTGGCTAGGCCATCATCATGTACAGGCTTCACATATCATCTCCACTTTGCCTTCTGTGCACTTTTCTGAGCATGGGGTGTTTCAGATTGTTTCAGCAAGCTCAAACAGCAGCTGTCACAGACCCAAATGAAGGTAAAACAGAGTATATTTCCAAAAAAAAAAAGACCACAGGTTGCTATTATTCTCATGTCTTCTGTTTTTATCAATATTTCATTTATTGATCAATTCATTTCCTTTTCCTGGTGACAGTTATTGCATTAAAGTCACTTGCTCAGAAGTGGAGCACTGGTACAGATTCTAATACATGGAAGACTCCATGGAATCTTACTGGAGATCCATGCACTGGACGAGCCATTGATAATACGCCCATTGAAGATACTTCTATGAATCCTGCGTTCAAGTGTGATTGCACCTTCAACAGCAATTCCACTTGCCATGTTGTGCAAATGTAAAATTTCTTGTAAATCTACCATTTTGATTTCTTTTTAGGCCTGCTTAAGTTATATTCAATGCGCTGTTACACTTCCAGTGAACATGAAGTGGTGTTTATTGATTTTTATATCTCAGCCCAAAGTGTTCTCTTTTCAAATTATAATTGCAAGACCCAAGTATCCTAATCCATTAGCTGCTCTCTTGCTTGCAGGAAAGCCTATGCAATTGACATAAAAGGAGAAATTCCTGCAGAATTAGCTAACCTGACTTACCTCTGGGATCTGTAAGACTGTTTCTTATTTTTCAGTAAAATTAAATGCTGTCTTGTCTAATGGCTGCAGGGAATTGTCTTTATTTTCAAGTACAAACTTGTTCAAAATAACTAACATATCATGGTTGTGGTTTCCAACCTCATTGATTAGTAACAAAATTTTACAGACACACAATATTATGTTTTTACACATCATGGTTATGGTTGCCAACATCATTGACTAGAAACAAAATTTTACAGATACATTATATTATGTTCTTACATATCATGTTTGTGGTTCTCAACATCATTGACTGATACAGACACATTAGATAATAATAATAAGAGTAGTTTAAGGAGGACACAATTTTGCTCTGAAAATAGTGGAAATTCTGGTATGATTTTGCCAAAAATCTGGCGGAATTGTTGGGAAATCTGGGTTATAGCTATCAAGTTTCAGAACTTTGAGTGTCTTTGGGGTTTTTGATGGTGCTGAATCCATTTCCACCATCAAAAAAATGATTCAAACACACCTATGGTCAGATTTTATGAAAACAAATGGCCAGATTCCGACAAAAATGACTTTCTGAACGAAATTGTGACCTCGGTAAACAACGCCATTATATTATGTTCTCATATATCATGGTTGTGGTTCCCAACGTCATTGACCTATGAGCAAAATTTACAGACACATTATATTATGTTCTTACATGTTGAACTGAACACAGTAAAATTGCATATGGTACATTCTATGCTACTTGAAAATAACCCATAAGGTTTACTTATTCTGTCTAATTGCATATTGTACATTCTATGCCACTTGAAAATAACCCATAAGGTTTACTTATTCTGTCTAGATAAAGTGAGATCTTGATAGACTTATCTGTGGAATTTTCATGGCAGGAACTTGGCACAAAATTATTTAACGGGACCAATACCTGCCTTCTTGGGGAACCTCGCAAACATGCAGTACTTGTGAGATTTTTCCCCTTTTGTTCTATGTTCTTTAAAGTTTACCAATTGATTCTGTAATTCTTTGGATGAAAATGTATGTCATATAAAGGCATTAAGCATATTCATTGATGCAGGTCCGTTGGAACAAATAATTTATCTGGCCCTGTCCCAAAGGAGCTTGGAAATCTGGTTAACTTGGTCTCATTGTAAGATTCCTTTCTCTCTGTATATAATTTAACTTGTGATTTCTTCTCAAGTGTATGGAAGAATAGAAAATTTACAACTACAAGCTTGACATTCTGAACATGAACATGTAATAAATCTAAGACTCTGCATGGCTTTTATAACAGATCAGTGTTTTTTTTTCATTTCTTTGTACTGGAGGATACCTCCAATTGTTGAACTTGTCCCTCACCCTAGCTGTAGAGCACTTCTTTCTGTCTACTCAATTCTTAAAAACAACACACAGTACTTCAGCCTTTAGATCAAAGGGAATGCCAAATAGAAAAAGGGAAAAGACAAACTGGTCTCTCATTTCTCATGCTTAAATCCAACTTCTAGCTCAACTGGGATACCAAATAGAAAGGGACCCCAAAAAAACCGGACTCATGTTTCCATGATTATTCAATGGAGTAACAAAATGAAGAAAACAGCAATTGTTTCTTACTTTTAGTTCTTTTTTTTCATTTCAGGAGCATTTCCTCAAACAGTCTGAATGGCACACTTCCAAAAGAGCTTGGGAACCTGACATCATTGCAAAAACTGTAAGTTGCATGCATAGCAATTTAGAACTGCTTCTTTTGCCACAAACTTATAATATGAAAGATAAGCTTATTTATGGTTTGATATTTTTATGTCTGTCGTATGAGGTTGGGATTGTGAGCTTTTCTAAGGACGTGAATATTTACTGCAAATAGAATCTGCTAATAAAAAATTGCTTTATAAAATTTACTTACATAGAGTAATTTAATAATCGTTTAATAATATTTTAAAGAAGTGTATTATTATTGTGGATAGCCTAAAGTAGAGAGAAGTCTATTATTATTGTGAATTAGCATAAAGGTGGGTTAGTCAATTAGGTAACTAGTCAATTATTTTATTAGTAAGAGTCCTGCCTTCTTAGTTATATTTACTGGTTTATATTTATTTTAATTTTTTATTTATCATGCACTAAGTAATAAAGTAATAAAGTCTTTAAAAGTGTAAATGTTTTTTTAATTTTTTAATATGCCATGTGTCAACGCTAAACATATCATTAAAATGTTTTAAGGGTCATGTGTTAAGAGGGATCAAATCTCTAGAGATGCAAACTCTTTCTCAAATTTTAATCTCTTTCTGTGCATGATAGATACACAATTTAAGATGGATATATCTATGTTCTTAATATGTCACTCTGTATTGAGCACCGAAGGATTACAAGTCTCACTTATTTCAACCATAAAAATAAATAAACAAATAATAAAAAAATAAAATTTCCCTTAGTCTAAATGGCCATTTTTTGGGCATATTTTCAAGTCAATATTTGAATTGCAAATTTGAGTAGTATAGTCTGCATAATTCAAGTGTCCTAGGGGCTTTTTAGGGCTGTGAATTCATTTATTCATTCAAAAACACAATTTAAACAAAAAAAATCACAATCTTTCCAAAAATTATATAGCAACCAAAACTTGGAGTGGATTCCTATAGAAAAATGCCAAAAGTTAGAACAGTTAGATTGCGCCATTTTTTTTACTTTCAATTGTTAGATATATCATGGGCATGTATATCATGTATAAGAAGAAGTTCATCCAAGAGGTTTCTCAAAATTGCTTCAAACTCTAGCCAAAACCCCCACCTTCGGCTCAAGCAAAGATGGCACAAGGATGTCCAATCTTGGCTTGGCCTTTGGGGGATAAAGGAGGAGATCATCTTGCATAATAAGGATAACATTAAAAATATTATTACTTTCAAATTTAAGGGGAAGTTGTGAGAAGATAAAGGTTAGAGGGAAAAAGGAAACTAAGATATCATCACGGGGACTTCACTTAGTGAGCAATACCATACCACGTGCATTCATATTTGGGGATATATATTGAGGAAAAAAAGACATAATATATTAGGGGATATATAAGAGGTAAAGGGTTTTTATATTTGCAGGTACAAAAAATGGAGCTCAAAGTTATGAAAAAATATAAAGAGGTATAAAAAATGTTAATGAAAAAATTGATACCTACAATATCTAGAGAAAGTAGGGGTTTTTAAATTGTGAAGGTGTATTGGGATCGTATTGGTAGTGGGTTAAATAATGTGATTTTTAGAGGTATTTTCCAATATGTAATCAAATTAAGGGTATTGTTTAGTATGCTATGAACGCACGTGATATGCCATAGATTCGTTGAGTGAGGCCCCCATAAGCAGGTGATCAACCCCAATCTTGAAAACTAGAATTATTTATTTGTCTTGACTAGTGTTAACAAGAAAATCAGCGTTGCTAAGATAAGAACAAATTCTTATGAGTTTCATAGTGAAACCGGGTGTTGAGCTATTCCCAAAACACCATGGGAAGAAAGATTCTGTCACCTGTGTGATACCAAGAGTGTTGAAGATGAAAAGCATTTTCTCTTAGATTGCCCAGATTATAGTCAAATATGTTCTAGTTTTAAAAATATTTGTCACACTATCAACCTTCTTGACCTATTAAGGTAGAAAAACTATGGTGATCAAGAATGCTTCTCTCACTTCTCTTCAAGCATAGAAATAATATGTTAAATAATTTCAATTAATGTTTTACCTTGTTAAGGTCTAGTAGACCATAGTTGTTAGGCTCATGAGCTTGAGTTCCCACAAGCAACACAAGCTAAACGAGACGAGTTGCGTGGCGAAAGCGTTGTCACACAATTTGCAATGATATTTGCAATGTTTTGGGTGTTGCGGCATGAGGAGACGAAGAGCGCCTAAAATTTGGCACTCATGAGTGAAACACGCTCGCTCAAGGTGAGAGAGGTGGCATAGGAGGCACCCAAGTTAGCCCAAGGAGCGCCCCTACAGTGGAACCTGAGCTGGCCCAACGACACCTAAGTGACCCCAAAGCGCCTGAGTTGGAATGAGGCACCCACCCAAACAAGGCGCCTGACATGGAAAGAGTGTGCCCAATGCGCCCAAGTGGAAAGAACACACCCATGTGAAATGACATGCCTAGGAGGAACAAGCATGCCTAAGCAGAATGAGGGCGCCCTTACAAGTTGGTTGGCCCAACCTCAAAATTTGGGGTTTCTTACATGATGAGGCAAAACGATGCATCAGCCCGAACAAACGGAACAAGCTCCCGATTAGCACGATGGTGTCATATAAAAAAGTGATGAACGAGCAAAGAAGGAACTTGGCACGAAAGGCACATAAGGAAAGTAAGGCACAAAGAGAAGACAAGTCATGGAGCAGAAATGCAGGTGTCTAGAGACAAACCGAGAGTTGGATAGGGTTCGCTCTACCCACAATAGAGGTGAGTCGAGCCAACCGAAGGTTGTGAATCGGGCAAGCATAGTCTTGGAAGGAATAAATTGAGTCGAACGATCGAAGGAATGACTGGATTGCGTGAGTGAATGACTTGAGAATGGAGACATGTGTTTTAGTTGGGGTTTTGCTATGAGATTTGGTTGGATGAACCAAGGGCTTGGATTTTGCGGTATGTAAATTGTGATTAGGCCTTGGAACAAATATGTTGCAAAGATTCAAGACTTGTTCTATAAAAAGAAGTTTTACACATGTATTGTAACTTGTTTTATATGATGCAAGGTGTCATATTGTGACATTATTGCGACATTTGTGATGAATGTTGATGTGAATGTTATGTGGGCATTATATTTGTGTTTTATGATTAAATGTTAATTTCGCTAACATAATAAATCTCACACACTAGGAAGTATAAGTGCTAGAGGCATAGTCTAGAAGTAGTAGTCGTAAGTTGGTCACAACCATTGTGATCAACCTTGTTGGTGCTACACATTCAAAGGTCTCAACACACCTTAGCTATAGTGTATGTTATAGGAGTGGGGTAGCTGGTATTAAAGCCAAGTTTACCACCTTCCCTCGAAGTTGGTATCAGAGCTAAGTTTACGGCCTTCCCCCAAAGCTGGTATTAGAGTAGAAGTTTGTGAAGATGAAAGTGAAACTCTTCACTGATCGAGAGTTAGTATTGGAGTTTTTTGTTGACAATTTGGTATAGTGTTCCTAAAGTGACAATTGATTTGAGGACAACTTGAATCAATGGAGGGCGAGATTTGTGGTGCTTGCTTGGTTGATTTAATTCATGAGGTGCTTGAGAAGGTTGAGACCGATGGAAGAAGAATGAATTGGTTGGAGATTCAAGTTGTTGAACTTGTATCATTGGTCCATGAGCAATCAAAGACGATTGTTTTCTTGAAGAAAGCAGTTGAACAGGGTTTGTCTGGAGCTTCAGTGAAAGTGAAGGAAAAGGAACTAGAAATGTACGATGGTACTAGATGTGCAAAAGTGATTGGAAATTTATGTTGGGATGTGGAGCGATATCTTGGACAACTGGGTGCATGCCTAGAGGAGGACAAGGTGAGAGGCGTGTCTACATATTTGATAGGGAATGCAAATTTGTGGTGGAGGAATAGGGCAGAAGAGATTATTGTTGGTCACATCCAGGATGACATCACTACATGGACAAAGATGAAAGTTTCTTTTTTTGTGAAATCAAGTTCTAAAAGCCTCTTCAATATTTTCCCCTTTGCAAAGGTTATGTATCCTAATAATCCTTTCCACCTCTTTTCATAACTCCTTGGCATATGGATATTCCAAGATTATATGATATACCATTTCTTCTACAAGTTGGTATTGACAACACCATGTTGGCCCAATGAATTTTCTTTTCTAAAGGACCTCCAAAATGAGGGCTTTATTGTGTAAAATTATCCAGATGAAGATAATGTTTTTATAGGGAATTTCAATCTCCAAATAGTTTTTCACCACTAGTTTCCTTCCTCTACTAACACATTGTATCCTATTTTGGGAACATAATCCTAAACATGATCTAGTGGAAAAATAGGCTAGTCATCTTCTTCTTTGAGTCTAATATTATTGTCTTTCAAGATGTTTGTGTACCTCCTCCACAACTCTAGAGATTCTTTCCCAAATTATACCTCTTCCAAGATAACCATTATTGGTGCCAAGTCTTAGTCCTTTCCCAATTTTTAACATGTCTTAAATTATAATACATTTGTTCCTTAACTCATGAATCATATGGAGGGTTAATACATGCATACCTCTACTTCCTACCTAAGGGTAAATTCCAATTTGAACTTTATCACATTTTCCAATTTTCCTTATCAACTAGCTCTTACAACTTGAACACACAAACATGTCCCTTGAATTACCTTCTACAAATTTTTTGCAGCAATAGCCTTTGAGAAGAGAGAGTTTTTAAGCCCCCATCCTCGGGTTCCTTTTGCTAAGACCATCTTTTTCCAAGAACCTCACACAAAACCTTTCTTTCTTTGATCTCTGAACCATATTAATTTGTAACAAATATGCCTTATAGCTTCCAAAACTCCTCTTGGGACCTGAACAAATGGTATATTAGAGGAAATTTTAGCCCAAAAGTGCCTATGAAATTTTCATGTAATTTCCATGTCATAATATGTAAACCAATCAAAATCCTTTAAATTTAAAAGGAGGTACATGTGAATATTTTGGAGGGAAAAAAAGAAAAACTACTTTTTTTTAATTGTATTTTTGGCTAATTTCCTTATAGGTTTACTCAAATTTCAAGTGTACACACTCGTTGGATGAAAAATTAAATTTCACATCCAACGAGTACCCATTATGCATACTTTTGAGAAGACCCACATTGATAAAATGGAAGATACATTAAAAAGGCATGTTCAACACATTTTTTTAACCTATCTTCAATTTTTATCAATGTGAGTCTTCTCAAAAGTATGCATAATGGGTACTCGTCGGATGTGGAATTTAATTCTACATCCAACAAGTGTTTACACTTGAAATTTGAGTAAACCAATAAGGAGAAATAAGCCAAAAAATACAATCAAAAAAATTAGTTTTCTTCTTTTCCCTCCAAAATTCATAACTCTTATTTTATTATTTTAACTATTATTGTATTATTATTTCCTTTAATGGTGGGGGAGGGAGGGAGGGGGTTCATCCCCATTGTGCATCACACATTTTACAACCTGTGGGGATGGTTGTGCAAAGAATATAACACATACCCAACATTCTCCCACTTTTTGTTTTATTTTCACACAATGGGTCATAGTAGTGCATGATCAAGAATCTAGGGAAATAATGCACATTGTTTCTCTACATTAAGAGAAATTCTTGGTGTTCACATATTCTATTAATGAATCTGCAACATTCTTCAAAGTATCCACTTTTTCTAGTGTTAAAATTGGAAACTAGGGCCAAACTCCATGTGGATCACCTTATTTATGCCTTCTGATATTTTTCCTAGATTCCTCTCATCGAGAGGTGTAGGATTGATCTAAAGATCATCCGATTCCAATAAGTATTTATGGAGATATGAATTTATTTTGATTATGGACAAATTGTCAAGGTCGGCCAGCAAACTTATGTAGGCTCAGAAGCCCAACGGTCACGTCTATTCATCCTCAACGTTTGTATATAAATACAAGGTGCCTTCTCCTCATTTGGACAATTTCACTTCAATCATCTTCTCTCTCTCCTATGCATAAAAGGAGCCTCTCTCTCTCTCACACGTGTGGCTGAAAGGAAGACGTTCTAGGGCAAGGAAGACGCAGAAAGAAGGATGCTAGGACAACATGTCATCTCTTTGACTAGTGTTGACCAAGCGTTGACCTTCCAGAAGTGCGGATTGGGTGTGGTTGCCTCTCCTAGGCAGGCTACAATTTTTGGCATGAAAACCGAGGTGATCTGACCTCTAGTTTGACCGGTGTTGACTGCCCTAGTTTAGGGTTGCATCTAACTTCAAAAATCTGCAAATTGACTGTACTTTTGGGGTTGTTCAAGGGTTGTTTCTTCACACTGTTCGAGGACAATTTGACCGGAAATTGGCCAAGCATTTTAGAGGTCAATTTCAGCTAGTTTGACCAAGTTTGACTTTGTTGATCTAGAGTTTGTTGTTGCTAATATAAAATTACAGAATTCAGATTTTGTACTATTTCTCTCTACTGAACTATTGAAGATAAAAGAAGATCTGATCAAAGGGTTTCCCCGCATTAGGGTTTGTCCCTGGCTAGCCACCACATCTTGTGTCTCTTGTCTTGGCTTGTTTTCTGTTGATCATTTAATGTTCTATATGCACTTTACTTAATGCATATGTGATTGTTAATCTATGGCTAATAAGAATAAAAATAAGTAAACTGCTCTAAGCATAGAACATACCATAATTTAACATGGTATCAGAGCTGAGGTGAAGACAAAGCCCAAGCAAGAGTAAGAGCAATCACCGAAGAGAAGGTTGGCAAGGCTATCTTAAAGAAATCATGGGGTCCTCAACACACTTCCCTACTGAAGACAAACTCCGTGAGAAGTCTGACTATCACGGATGGAAGATGTCTCTCGATCTAACATTATAAGAGCAAGAAGTGTTGGACCATGTGAGAGGCGGGATTGTTGAGCCTCCATCAAATGCATCCGCTGCTATTAGGAACAAATGGACAAAGGAAGAAGTCAAAGCAAGGAATATCATCCAGGACTCTATCGTCAAGCACTTGGTGGCATATGTTTCCGAGCTGAACACCTCCAAGGAAATCTGCGATAGACTGGTGAGTTTATTTAAAGTTAATGATGCAAATCAAGTCTTGTTTCTTAGAAATAAGCTAAAGGAAATTAAAAAGGGCAAAGATGAGAGTATGCAAGCATATTTCTTAAGGATCACCGAGATCAAGAACGATCTCCTATCTATTGGGGAAGTAATTCCTGACAGGGAAATGAGACTCACAACTCTTGGAGGATTGCCATCTGAATGGTATATATTCAAGACTACTCTTCTCAACAATAACGTAATTCCTGGATTTGAGGAATTAATGGCCAGATGCATTCAAGAAGAAACAAGGATGGAAGAGCAAGAAATGTCCATACTTAAAGGTCATCCCTCTGCCTTTTCTTCTCATACTAAAAGAAGAAACAATTACAGGGCTAAATTCAAAGGAAAGGTTGGACCAAAGGGTGGAAGAAAAGGACGATGTTACAATTGCAATAAAACGGGTCACTATGCAAGGGAGTGCCCTGATAAAAGGGACTCACACCAGGACGATGATCAAAATCCCTCTCAAGGCAATCAAAGGAATGGCAGGTCAAATGGAAGAGGTAAAAGAAGTGCCGGAAATCAAGGAAGAGGACAACCATTCAAGAAGGCAAGAAATTCCAGGTATGAATCTAACACTGTTAACAATAAGCAAGATGAATATTATTAACCAGCGGCTCTCTCTATTACTGCTCCCTTGGACTCGCTGGGAAATTAGCTTATTGAGAGTGGTGCCTCAAGGCACTTCACTGGTTACAAAGAAGCTCTCTATAATTTGATAGAGAAGGAAACCAACCTGGAAATTGTTCTTGGAGATAATTCAAAATATCCCGTGAAAGGCGTAGGAAATGTCACTCTTCAATTGAATCAGGGAAATACAATCCATTTACAAGATGTATTATATGTACTTGATCTCAAAAAGAACCTAGTGTCCATTTCGGCAATGGAAGACAAAGGCTACAAGGTGGCCTTCAGCGATGGCAAGGTACGTGCATGGAAAAAGAACTTTCAAGATGCTTTTACTCCTGGGTTTCGAGTTGATTCATTATATCAGGTCAGAGGAAGTCTGATGGGTGTCATGTCTTGTAACACATCTCTTCAGTCTGAATTATGGCATCGGAGGTTTTCTCATCTTCATTATAAAGCTCTACCCGACGCAAGAAAAATGGTGACTGGGGTGCCTAAGTTCAGACTACAGCAAGAAGATGTATGTCCAGGATGTGCTGAAGGAAAGCTCAAAAGGGGACCATTCCCCTCAAGCCAAAGCAAGACCTCCGATATATTGCAGTTGGTTCACTCAGACATATCTGGTATGATGCCTGTGAACTCCTTGGGAGGATATTTACATTACCTCACTTTTACAGATGATTATTCTTGCAAGACTTGGATATACTTCTTGAAAAAGAAGGATGAAGTGTTCTCCTGGTTTCGGCACTTCAAAGCCTTGATCGAGAATCAAACCGAAAAGAAAGTCAAGACCTTAAGGACTAATAATGGGACTGAATATGAATCCAATGAGTTTCATGACTTTTGCAAAGAGACTGGCATTAAGAGGGAGACTACTACTCCTGAGCAGAATGGTGTGGCGGAAAGGAAGAATCGTACAATTGTGGAAGCTGTCTGTGCTATGCTCCATGATCAAAGACTTCCGAAGTTTCTATGGGCCGAAGCTGCAAATACCGCCGTATATGTAAAAAATCGATGTCCTCATCAAGCATTGGGTTCCAAGACTCCTAAAGAAATGTTCACCGGTAAGAAACCTGACGTATCTCATTTTAGAATTTTTGGAAGCCCTGTATATTTTCATGTGCCTAAAGAGAAAAGGAATAAATTGGGTTCATCTGGAAAGAAAGGAATCTTCGTGGGCTATAGCGAAAATACTAAAGGCTATAGAATCTATGTAGCTGGTCAAAGAGAAGTCGAGATTAGTCATGATGTCACCTTTGACGAAGATATGGCTCTTAGCAAAGTAGACAATCTTCCTACTTTAAGGGGATCTAAAGAAGCTAACACCAGGGAACCGAAGGAAAAGGAAGATGAGACGATGCCCGATGTGGAAGAACCTATGGATCCTATTGATCCTCCCCCGCAAGAGCCTTCCTCTTCCAGTAAGATGCCTTCATGGTTTAGGGGGACACTTGATGATGTTGAAGGACACATTGTGCCCAAAGGAACCTTCCGTGAAAGTAAGAAGCCTAACAGGTATCAGGGATACCTGACCATCATGAGCACGATCATCCAAAATGAGCCTTCGTCATTCACAGATGCTATCAAGCATCAAGCATGGAAGGATGCTATGACCGAGGAATATGAGTCCTGGGATGTGGTCCCCAGACCCCAAGACAAAGCAGTTGTCACTTCAAAATGGCTTTACAAGATAAAGCATGTAGTTGATGGAAGTGCGGAAAAGTATAAGGCTCATTTTGTCGCTCATGGCTTCTCCCAGAAGGAAGGTATAGACTATGATGAAATATTTTCACCTGTTTCCCAATATACCATCATCCGCTCGATCATAGCCCTTGTTGCTTCGCAAGGATGGAACCTACATCAGATGGATTTCAAGACTATGTTCTTACATGGTTCGATCAAAGAGGAGGTCTATGTGGAGCAACCTAAAGGATTTGAGATTTATGATCGAGAATCTCATGTGTGCAGGTTGAAGAAGGCCCTATATGGGATAAAGCAAGCACCCCAAGCGTGGTATGAGAGGATCAATAGCTACTTGATGAAGCTGGGATTCACTAGGAGTGAAGTTGACCCTAACCTTTACTTTAAGGTTATAGATGACAAGCCTCTCATACGGGTGCTATATGTTGACGAACTCTTTCTAACAGGTGCAGACCCTCTCATTCACGAATGTAAGAGGGAGCTGGCTTTTGAGTTCGAGATGAAAGACCTAGGACTTATGCACTATTTCCTAGGATTGGAAGTCTGGCAGAAACTAGGGGAGATTTTCCTATCTCAAGGAAAATATGTGGTGAAGATATTGGAGAGATTCAGCATGGTGGACTGCAAGCCCATAACTACCCCGATGGAGCTTGACTTTAAGAAGTTAAGCAGTAGTGCTGTCAGACCTGTTTTACGAAATGCTACTGAGTAAACTCATCGGAGCATTAATGTTCTTGGTGAACTCCCATCTGGATATATTCTTTGCAGTCAACAGATTGAGTCAACATATGGTTGAGCCTCACCACTCACATTGGATTGGTGCCAAGAATCTGTTGAGATATCTTCGTGGCACAATCACTCAGGGGTTGAGATACGCTACCGGAGATGTGAGACTACTTGGGTATACTGATGTTGATTGGGTAGGCAGTGTGATGGACCGAAAAAGGACTTCCAGGTGTTGTTTCTCTTTGGGATCTGCCTCGATATCTTGGATGAGCAGGAAGCAGAAGTCGATGGCTTTAAGCACCGCCGAGGCATAATACATTGCTGATAGCATGGCCTCTTGTGAGGCATTCTGGTTGCGAAAGATCTTCAGTGAGCTATTTGGATTTACATTGGATACCACCATGATTCTATGTGACAACCAAAGCGGGATCCATTTATCAGAGAATCCCATATTTCATGATCGCTCAGATCATATCGATATCAAGTACCACTATATTCGAGATATGGTGCAGCGAGGAGCAATAAGGCTCCAACATATCGATACATATGAACAGGTCGTCGACATTTTGACAAGGCCCCTAGGAAAGGTCAAATTCCTGACTTTCCGAGAACGACTTGGTGTTGTTTAGAGACCCTCTTATGAGGGTCGAGTATGATGTATTGAGCTCTAGGAGCTCCAGGGGGGCACGGGGTACTTCTTGGAGCGACATGTGACCACAGGGCGACTCACCATCCCCTAGCGGTGCACTTTGTATAGGGTAAAGGTTCAACCTTCCCTTGTGACACCCTGTGGTGACTGTGGAACAGGATGATTAGTTCTCCTGTGGGCCAAGATGATTCGTTCTCCATGGTGACTGTGGAACAAGATGATTAGTTCTCCTGCAGGCCAGGATGATTAGTTCTCTGTGGCATCCACTGGATAGGATGATTCGTTCTCCTGTGGACAGGATGATTAGTTCTCCTGTTGAGGTATCCTACCCATGTAGTCTGTGACTCATGGGAAGTACCTCTCATCTGATCAATGAGAAGGGAAATGAGGATAGGGACCATAGTAGTACTATCGATGGACGCATCATTGTATCTACTGTACTCCCTATGCTAGGATGACCTCCATTGATCTGGGATCAATGATACTGATCTAAGATCAGTGAGAGTGTCTCACACTCTGAGACTGACTTCGGGTCAGTGGAGGATGGTATGATACATCCTCGATCATTTCTTCTTCTTCATAGTTCAAGCAGAGCAAAGCAGAGCACAGCACAGCAAAACAGAGCAGAGTGGGGTCAAGCTGTACAGGACAGTGCATTTGATGGATGGATCGCAGTGACGGTCTAACGGATTGCAGATGAAGTTCTCCCTAGTTATAAGAAGAATTTCGGCATAAATCACATAAAGAAAGACTTTTGCCGACGCGTTTCGAACCAACTAGTGTGGTTCATCGTCAGGACAAGTTGAAGAGACAGATCTAGTTTAGCGCTTTAAATAGTTCAAGCAGAGATTCCAACAGCTACAACCGATTAACGTCTAATTTAGACCCAAGGACCCTGATAAATTATTATTATTCTTATTGTCATTATTATTCCCGATATTTACTATTTTATTTGCGGAAATAAGATGAATTAGGTAAAAAAAAAATACTAGTTTATTTATTTAAATTCTTAAAAATAATTATATATAACTATCTTTATCTTTAATATTTACCATTATATTTATGGTATTAGGATAAATTAGGTACATAATTACCATATTTACTTAAAGTTGGTTTAAAAATTAGTTTATTACATCATTTAATAATTATTATATATATGCATATATATATAATTATATTCAATGAAAAAGTAGTTAATACAGCTCGTCTTCTTCCCAAGCTTTGGAAGAGGTATGTAGATGACACTAATGTCATCTGGCCCCATGGCCATGAGGAGCTGGATCGTTTCTTCAATCACCTTAATGGTCAGTCCTCTGCCATTAAGTTCACCATGGAAAAAGAGGTCAATGGTTGCCTCCCTTTCCTGGATATCCTTATTTCGAAGAACAAGGACGACTCTCTCTCCCACTCTGTGTTCCGAAAGAAAACGCATGCTGAGCAATATCTTCATGCCGATTCCCATCATTTCCCGGCTCATAAGATGGGTGTTCTCAACACCCTCGCTACTCGTGCCCTTAGGATTTCGGATAATGAGAGCTTGGACAAGGAGAGATCCCATCTCCTTGATGTCTTTGTGGAAAATGGATATAGTAGGCGCCTTGGTCAGAAGGCTTTTCGTAAGGCCTCCAGAAATGCGTTAATTAAGAAAGAACCAAGGGAGCACCGTCTAGGTGTCCATCTTCCATATGTCCAAGGAACCACGGACAAGATTGCTCGGATCCTTAAGAGATTCGATATTCCCTCTAGCTTCAGGCCCCTCAACACCATCCGGAACTCCCTCCGATCGGTAAAGGATCCCGTTAACCCTAAGGATATGAAGGGTGTTTATTTGATCCCATGTTCTTGTGGGACTCCCTATATAGGGGAAACGGGGTGTTCCATCCAGCAGAGGATTAATGAACATGTGGCTGACCTGAGACATGGGAGAACCAAGTCTTCAGCGTTAGCAGAGCATGTGGATAAGACCAAGCATCAGGTCTGTATTGAGGAGGCCAGGGTCATGGCCAAAGTTGCTCATTTCCATCATCGTAAATTCAGGGAAGCCATTGAAATCGAAAGAAGGCCTATCAATCTCAACAGAGATGATGGCTGGAAGATCAGTAGATCTTGGATCCTTGCCCTGTCGTCCTAGTATCCTCCTTTTTTTTTTTTGATATATTATTATATTCATATTATTTATTAGGTATTATTAATGACTTGATATATTATTTTTTATTATTTTATTAAATAATATTATAATACATATAATTAGTAATTTACCTAATTTATCTTAATTCCTTAATTATGATAAATAATATTTATATATATTTATTTTTATTTAATAATTCAAATATATGAATTAATATTTATGTATTTATTTATTTATCTTTTGGGTTATATATATATCATTATATGATTATATTTTTTACTAGTTTACTAGTATATATTATTGTTATTAGATATTAATCTCTTATAGTATATATATATTATTATTATTGATATTAATATTAAGTGGTTATTTATTATTTTACTACTATATATTATTTTTATATTATCATTATACATGAATATTTTATTATATTAGCTTCCTTCCTGTTATTTTTTTTTACAGTTCTTCATTTTAACTTATGTAGTTATATATATATATGTGTGTGTGTGTGTGTGTGTGTGTGTGTGTAATAATTATTGAATATTGTAATAAACTAATCTTTTTAAAACTAACCTTAGGTAAGTATGGTATTTAGTTACCTAATTTATCTTGGTCCCTTGATTATAATAAAAATATTAAGGAATATTAGGTGTAAAGTTTATATTGGGTATGCTAGTATATATGTAAGAGATTAACTTATATAGTATATATATATTATTATTATGGATATTAATATATAAGGGTTATTTATCATTTATTGTTTACTATATATTAGGGTTTAGATATTATATATTAGTATTATACATTATTATATATTAATATTTTATTATTCTTCATTTTAACTTATGTAGTTATATATATATGTGCATATATAATAATTAATAAATAATGTAATAAGCTAATCTTTTAATCTAACCTTAGGTAAGTATGGTATTTAGTTTCCTAATTTATCTTGGTCCCTTAATTATAATTAAAATATTAAGGAATATTAGGTGTTAAGATTATATTGGGTATGCTAGTATATATTTAAGAGATTAACTTACATAGATATAATTTATTTTATTATGGATATTAATATATAAAGGTCATTTATCATCTATGGTTTAATATATATTAGGGATTAGATATTGTATATTAGTTTTATACATTATTATAGATTAATATTTTATTATTCTTGGACACTAACTCTTTTTCATTGAATGTAGTTATATATACATGCATATATATAATAATTATTAAATAATGTAATTAACTAATTTTTTAAACCAACTTTAAGTAAATATGGTAATTATTTACCTAATTTATCCTAATACCATAAATATAATAGGGAATATTAAAGATAAAGATAGTTATATATAATTATTTTTAAGAATTTAAATAAATAAACTAGTATTTTATTTTATTTTTTACCTTATTCATCTTATTTCCGCTAATAAAATAGTAAATATCGGGAATAATAATGACAATAAGAATAATAATAATTTATCAGGGTCCTTGGGTCTAAATTAGACGTTAATCGGTTGTAGCTGTTGGAATCTCTGCTTGCACTATTTAAAGCACTAAACTAGATCTGTCTCTTCAACTTGTCCTGACGATGAACCCCACTAGTTGGTTCGAAACGCGTTGGCAAAAGTCTTTCTTTATGTGATTTACGCCGAAACTCTTCTTATAACTATGATGGATCACAGAAGCCTCAATTCTACAATCTTCATATTAAATAGTCGTTTCATAAGAAATACCTTGTTTGAGGTTGAGGGTTTTTCATATAGTTTCTACAATGCCTTAATAAAATGCTCTGTTGTTGTTTCCTTCAAAATGTTGAAGGAAACTAATGCTTCGAGGCACAACCATACTATTCCGAGTGCCTTTCTATCGAGAAGGTTCCATTTTTCATTTGTCATACCTGTCGGCATCTTTGTTTTTTTGCCCAATGGTAGGTACCAATCTTTCTGATACAGATAATCTTCCATCTACATCTTCCACGGCGAAAAGTTTTGGCCATTAAATTGCTCGACCCTAAACTTACCATCTTCCACCATTGCTCCCACTTGAATGAGAAACCCTTCTTTCCTACGAGTTTATTAGCCAAATAGACGTTCGGCTTTGATACCAGTTGTTAGAAAATTATATATTACAGAGCAATGGAACAAATAGAATATTGCAGAAATATAAACACATAAAACCAGAGAGACACAGATATACGTGGTTCACCCAATTTGGGCTATGTCCACCCCGGACAGCCAATCCTTCCTTTCTATTATCTAGCAAAATGAAGAGACACAACCTGCAACAGATCCACTCTAATATCCTCTATTTTTTCTCACATTCTCACCTGTTTGTTTCTCGCTCGGAGAATACACATCTATATCACAGCCTCAATACAATGCCCCCATACAAAGAGAGGGGTTGCCTTTTAGGGCAAAAAAACCTAAACTAAACATAAATTCTACCGTCAGATCATCCGCCTAATGAACGGCTCAGATTGACTAGAAATTACTATAATTTTACAAGGCAATTTTACATCTATTTTTAGCTTCAGGGGCACTACCCCGAAACCCCCGCCGGGGGACCACTGGCCCCCAGAACCCCAGCTGGGGGGGATCAGCCCCTCGGAACACTTGCAGAGGGGACAAGTCCCCCCCACACCCCCCAATGTGGAGGGGTGTACAAACTTCTTAGGGTATACATCCGGCTGAAACAAAGACCTCTAAATAATCATTTTCCACACCAAACAGTGACACAGTTCAGAGGCATGTAGACACCACATCTCTTATAAGAGGTAAGCTACCATTACCCTAGTTGGTTTATTTCCATTTCTGTTTGTAAGCATATTTTAGTGTTTTACTTTAATGAAATGAAGTATTATTTCCACTGCATCTCTATGTTTATGTTTATCTCTGTAATTTGTTTCGTTCCTATTTAAATCCAAATCAGTGGTATTAGAACGGTCTAATTTTTCTCTGTTTTTCTTTGCATGTCCCTAATGAGGTCAGGATATAAGGAGTTAGATCTTGAACTGGTCGAACCTTTGCAAGACCAGCCTCACAAATCCTGACGGCCTCCCATGGAATCAGCCCACGGATCTGTGAATCTGAAGCAAGGGAAAGGTGTGCCCAAACCACAGAACAAAGGACAAAGCCAAGGCGAGGCAGCCCAAGCCCACCTGCCAAAGATGTAAGCAAAGAACATCACCGCGAAGCCAAAAAAGGACACGGGAAGGTGGTGTGAGTTCCATAAGAGCTCCACTCACAACACAAGCGAGTGTCGGGCCAAGTAGTCACTGGTGGCCAAGCTAAAGCTTTTAGAATCAGATGTACGTTCCGACTTTGAGTCAGAACCTGACAAGGGTAATCACAAAGGGAATAAAATTATCGATGTGTAGCCCAATGCCACCATTGCCACCACGAAGATCTAGAAGGAGGAACCTGAATATCCATAGGAGGAGGAGAATCTCTTCCACTCCCAGATGTGGGTAAAGGGCTCCCCACTATAGTCCATTATCGATAGTGAGAGCCAAAAGAACCTCATTTCAGTAGAGTTTGTGAAGCGGCTAGGCTTACCGACCATAGCACATCCACAACTATACACCATCAGGTGGCTTCACCAAGGACGGGATCTTTGCGTGAGCCAGCGGTATCACCTTCCAAATAACATCAAGCCCTTCATGGATGAGGTATTGTGTGACATTACTCCCCTTGAAGTTTGTGATGTATTATTAGGATAACCATACTTGTGGAAGCAACATGATGTGTATGGATCAAGGCCCCGTACTGTTATTATTACTTTGGGAAATAAGTTGTACAGGATGCTGGAGGTAGTACCGCCTACTGCCATCTCTTTGGTTAATGTAAAATAATGCAGTAAGCTCATTCCCAGAACTGAGAAATTTGTTTTCCTGATGATATGCCCTGAAGGAAAGAAAAAGATGATGGTCGCGACCTTCAGATAGGTCCCCTCCGCACGACAACTATAGATGGACAAAGTTGTTGAGGAGTACAAGGAAATCTTCACCTCCCCCGTAGGGGTTCCTCTGTACTATCAAGTCAAGCACTCCATCGATATGACTCCAGGTGCACCACTACCCAAATGGACCAATTTGTCGACGCTCCATTCTAGAGAACGATGAAATCAAGAAGCAGATTCAGGAGCTGTTGCAGAAAGGTCACATCTGTCCGAGTTCATCACCCTATGGGAGACCGATCGTGTTGGTACAGAAAAAGGATGGCACTTAGAGACTCTGTATTGACTATCGGGCACTGAACAAGATCACTGTCTATAATAGGTACCCGATTCGATGGATTGATGACCTCCTAGACCAACTGAAGGGGGGAAAATATTTCAGCAAGATTGATTTGAAGTCAAGATATCACCAACTACCAATCAAACCCTTCAATGTGTGGAAGGCTACTTTCAAAGCCAAGAAGGGCCTTTTCCAATGGTTGGTTATGCCTTTCGGATTGAGGAATGCTCCTGCAACTTTCATGAGGCTAATGGATGACATATTACAAACATTCACCAAGTCATTTGTAGTGGTATACTTGGATGACATCCTAATCGTCAGCCAGAGTTGGGAAGAGCACCTCCACCACATCCGACAGGTTCTCCAAACACTATGGCAACACATGTTATGTGCCAATTTGGAGAAATGCACTTTTGGCATGATCCAGGTTTAGTATCTGGGATACATTATTGATGAACAAGGGGTGCATGTGGATCAAGCCAACATCCAAGTCATTCGAGATTGGCCATCTCCAACCACTCTAACAGAGCTTCATAGCTTTCTGGGTCTTGCCAACTTCTACCACAAGTTCGTGTTGGGATTTTCTCATATCACTTGGTCCTTCAGTCATGTCACCAAGGGAAGAGTGAAAGCAAAATTATTTTGTTCTGAATCTCAATAGAAGGCATTCACAGAGTTGAAAGATCGCCTCTGCTCGGCACTAGTGCTCACATTACTAGACTTGCAACAACCACTTGAGGTCGAGACAGATGCCTCTGACTATGATATTGGGTAGTCCTTACTCAACACAGGCATCCAGTGGCATATCACAGTGAGACACTTTCATACATAGTCTAAAAGTATCCCACTTATGACAAAGAGATATATTCCATTATGCAGGTCTGCCGACAATGAAAGCATTACATCTTGTGGAAGGAAATGGTCATCCACATAGACCATTGACCCCTGCAGTTCATATAGACCCAAGGGAAATTACAGAATGATCACCATCAGAAGTGGTCCACATACCTGCAACAGTTCCATTTGAATATCAAGTATAAGAAGGGCACCACCAATAATGTTGTAGATTGCCTCAGTCGACCACCAATCATGGCGTTAACCACCGTGCTCAACTATTGTGGGCATGGGACTTTTGAATGGCCACTTCCCTACAAAAGTGACCCAGAATTCGGCCACACATACCAGAAACTCTTGGAGGGTCAGCATGTCCCAGATTTTCACTTCTAGGATGCCCTGTTATGCCACCTGGGTCACCTTTGTGTTCCTTCAAGTAAGCATGCCAAGCTGATTTAGGAAGCACACTATAGTCAGGTTATTGGGCATTTCGGGGTCGAGAAAATGGTGGCAGTACTGTAGAATATTTCTATTGGCCGAATATTTGACAAGATGTCAGGAAGTACATCAGATCATGCACTGCCAGCGCCATTGCTAAACCGGCGATAGAGAAGCAAGGCCTCTATACCCCGCTGCCTACCCCTAGTCGACCCTGGGAATCAATATGCATGGATTACATGTCAGGCATTCGCATGGAAATGACTATGCTTTTTTGGTCATCGATAGGTTCTTGAAGATGGCCATTATGGTAGCCTGCAAGAAGAATATCACAACAAAATCCACTACTAAATACTTCTTTGAATGAGTGTGGGTACACTTTGGGATCCCACAGTCTATAATCTCAGATTACGACAATAGGTTCCTCAGTACATTTGGGTCCTGTCTTTGGTCAATGCTAGACACGAAACTCACTAAGTCCACAGCCTTCCATCCTCAAATTGATGGCCAGATAGAGGTTGTCAACAGGATGATCGTACACATTCTGCGCATGTACAACTCAAAGCATCCATGCACATGTGATGAGAACCTTCCCTATGTTCAACACAGCTACAACCAGGCTCTCCATAACCCTTTTTAGGTGAGCTTGGGATTCCAACCACTATGTCCCATTGAGGTGGCAATTCCATTTGCAGCTACACATGGACATTCGACTCATGTCCATTCTGAAACAGATAAGGAAAACAACTTCATTAAGCATATCCACCATATTTGTGAGCAGGTCAATGACATTCTAGACAAATCAAATGCCAAGTACAAGCAGTGACATGATCAACATCAAGTGCCACACAAGTTTCAAGTGGGCGATAAACTCTGGTTGCATTTGGAAAAGGAACACCTTACTGGATCCTATCGAAAACTTAGACCACTTCGATATGGTCATTACACCATTACCAACGTTATGGGATACAATGTATTTGAGCTCAACATTCCCCCATTCCTCGGCCTACACCTAGTGTTCAATGTGGACCACCTTCGACCATACTCTCCACCATTACTAGACACATCTGACGTTGCAGAATAGCTCACACCCACATAGTTAAATCCAGATTGCATGGAACAAGCTACAACTGATCGGATCATGGACACATAGATCAAGCACACTCCCCAGCATAATATCCAACTCTATTTAGATGTCAATGCAGGTCAGCTCCTTCACCAGGGAATGTGGCTCACCAAGGACCATGTTCAGCAGAAGTTTCCTCATCTCATGGAGGAACTCAATGCAATGGGGCCCATTTCTTGCTAAGGGGGGAGGAATGATCCAGGTGGATATTGGTGGCCACCCGACAAGTCCACTTGGACCTTTCTTTTAGCTTTTCAGTTTCCTTAATTGTAGCACAATTTACTAATTTTACTAGTTTTTCTGGTCCTGAACTTCCAGAGTTGTTTTGAGGCCCTAAACAATGTTTTTTGTGAAAATGGGGAGCAACATGGCTCCATGGACCATTGTTGCACTTCCCAAAGTTATAGTTCTCGGATAGATATTTCTAGCGAGATATTGTGCGCGCCAAATGGAGATTGTATGCCAAAGTTATGAACCCAAGAAGTTGATGTACCAATTTACCCAAATGGTGCCCACAGTTTGGCGTTTCATCTTCTAGGGTTATGTTTTTAGATGTTTAGGGTTTTCCATTGTTTCTCAACAATAAATAGGCCTTCGAGCCTTTTTGTAACACAATTCAGAGGCATGTAGCACCACATCTCTTCTCAGAGATAAACTACCATCGCCTTAGCTGGTTTATTTCCATTTCTGTTTGTAAGCATATTTTAATATTTTACATTAATGAAATGAAGTATTATTTCTACTGAATCTCTGTGTTTATGGTTATCTCTGTAATTTGTTGCATTCCTGTTTAAATCTGGATCAGTTTTGGGTGTGATGTTTATGGTGAATCTCTCCTAAAAGCAAGCCGCACTTGTTTGGGTCATCTAGAGCTAAGCCATAGGCCTTATCTACCCTATTTTGGAGGTCGAGAATCTACAACTAGGAAGCTGCAGTCTCTCATGCCTCCTTAGGGGGCTGTGTATTTGGCTTTTGAAGCCTAGAAGAAGGCTTAAGGGAAAAAATTATTTGGAGGGTATATTTGAAGGGAAGTGACAATCAATAGAAGGTCTAGAAGGTAGTGAATGGGGTGTTGTAGCTGTCTGTGTTTATGCCCTATCCAATCCTACCAGAATTTAATAGAAGTCAAAAATTCATGGAGCTTGCTCAAAATGCAAGATTTGCAGCTTTGTTTGAGCCATCTCCTTGCTAAGGGTAGTGGTATTAAACCTTCACATTTGCAAGTGATTTTGACTTTGAATTATTGTGTTCTCTCTCTGTTGAAAATTTGATATTAATGATAAGAACAATTCATAAAGTGTTTTTCCCATCTTGTGGTTTTTCCCTAGCTTGATCCATATCCTTGTGTTCTCTTGTCTTAGCTTATCTTCTTCTTCTATAGTTTATGTTCTTTCTTCAATTACTGTTTATATGATAATGATTTATGTGATTTCTAATGGAATCGAAGTGGATTGATAAATGGGCTAATATGTATCAGTGAAGTAACTAAGTAGACATGTCCCAAAATTTAACACGATATTAGATCTAGGTGAAGACAAGCCCAAGAAAGAGAGAATGCAATCGCTAAGAAACTTGTTGACAAGTTTCCATCACATCGAAATTCTGAGGAATTCCCTGGCCGAGATCCTTCTGGAATTAAATAAAATTCTTAGTCCTAGTTACATTTAGTAGTTCAAATCTGTGCTCATTTTGAAAGTCTAATTCTTTATTTCTGGCTAAATTTAGAGACACTCATGTGCATTTGTCTCTGGAAGGACATTCTATTTTTACAGGTCAAAATCTTCTATGACTTTGGAAATAGGGCCGAGCCACTATGGTATTTTCTTTGAAAAGTTGAAGTACTTGTTTTGGAGGGACAAAACACCAATCATATGACTGGAGTGAGGTTGTACATTCCCAAAAGGATAACATAGAAAATAAGGTAGTTTCAATAACCAGGGTCAAGAGTATTACCTATGTTGTTGAGATTCATCAGAAAATAGACACAAAACTATGACCCAAAAGGTATATTCAAAACTCTGGGTATCTCTTCTACGGATAGAACATTTTTTTATGATGTCTTATGTTAAAGGTCCA
The DNA here is from genome assembly GCA_000404065.3 of Pinus taeda. Taxonomy (NCBI): domain Eukaryota; kingdom Viridiplantae; phylum Streptophyta; class Pinopsida; order Pinales; family Pinaceae; genus Pinus; species Pinus taeda. Next base: position 88,037 of record APFE031361608.1, on the reverse strand, counting down.
TGTCCCATAATCCTCAGTTCTTGTGATAATGAGGATTGGACAAAAATTTTGTCACTAAAAATACAATGTTTGGATAGTGTTTGAATAATCATAACAATAATGTAACTATAATTCATGTCGTCTACATCGAATGAAAATTTGTGCACTAGATTATGACCTTGCGACAAATTTCAGAGTGAGTTCTAGTTTTTGAAATGACGGTAATATCGAGCCCTAATATGAGCAGAAAAAAGTAATTGAAGGAGCCTCCGAGGACCTCAGATTAGTCTTTGTAAGTGATTGTTAAGGGTGATTTTCTAAGGCTAATAATTGAAGCCAAATATGGAAACTTTCTATTTCAAAAGAAAAACACTACAACAAAGAAGATAGTGGGTCATTGGATTGATATGATCTTTAATCAATATGAAATCATGCTTGAATTATTGCAGATTTGAATGTATGGAGGCATGAAGAAGACAAAACTTGTTTGAGATATTGTCCTAAAGAAGTCATTCTACCCTCCTGAAGAATAGAACTCTAAGTATTCTACTTCTAATTTGATGTGCAAATATTTGTCTACATAAAAATTCTGGGGTAAATCTGTCCCTAACATTTCAAAATATTTCAATGGAATCGCATTAAAGGATATCAATATTCGTTGGCATTATGATTATCCAAAGGGGGATATTGTTGGAATTATGATACATGTGTTGTCCTTGATGGCAACCCACACACACATTAGTTCAGAATTGGTAAAGGGAAACTCACATTGTAAAGGTAACGAAGTAATGGTACAGAAGAACGAGATGATGGGACAAAGTATTTTAGATCAGAATCAAGCAATTGAAGAAAAATAATTATTTAAGTAGTATTAAGTTGTATACGTTGTTTCACGTAGTCCAAATAGTGTATACAAGCGAGTTCACAGAATAAAATATGCATATACATATGCACGCACATTCATAGAAGGAAAAGCGTGTATGGGATGAAAAATTAAGGTTAAATAACACCAAGGGTCAATACTATGGTATTAGCCCACAATATTGAGTGGAATAATAGATACTTGATCCCGTCTAAGAATACCACAGGTTCTAAGTGTTGTTATGGTCTCAGGTATTGAAAAAGGCTACAAGTATATAAGGAGGAGAAGATCAAAGGGCTCTGTGTGCAAGTGAAAGGGCTTTTCATGAATACTCCTATCTCAAGTATATTTTGTGTTCTAAGGGCTGTGGTTATGAAATAAATCTGAAATATTTTGTGCATCCCTGGTTATAATGTTGGATCAGGATCATGAGGCCTGAAATGACTTGCATTGTATGATCTGATAATGGATAGTCTAGATTTGATTGCTAACACATATTTTATCCTTTATATGCTATGATCTGGGTATATCTAAATTCTAGAATAGCTGCAAAGTTATAAGTTATTATTTATAGATCTATATGTTGGTTCACCTTGGTGAAGGTGCATATACATGCTGGTTCAACACTTCCAAGTAGCTTATGCAGAAGAAAATCTTGTTGTTCATAAATGACTGATCTATCTGATCAGCATTGTTGTTTATCAATGATGTCTTCATTAGATCTGAAACTAAAACTGATTGTGTAAGGAGATTGATTCTAGTTAATTGATTGGTTGAGTAAAAAGGGTGATATTTGTTGCTATCAGTTTAGAAATTTGTAATATGACAGTAGATCTTCAGAATTTCATTGGTTGGTACAATTTTTGGTTCATAGGTTTTAGTATTTAGTAACTTTAGAGGTATACACACATTGGGTTACAGAAATTAGCATATACATGTAGGTTGGCTTCATTGAAGTAGCGTATGCATTCTAACATATGATTTTTTAGGTTGTAGTTGGTTCTAGTTGTTGACGGGTTTAGCTCTATGTTCTGGTGACAGTGATCTGACTCTTCAGATTGACTGATTGTTGATAGATGTAGTTGTATTTGATGGTTGTATTGTAGTGGTGCTTGATTTTAAGCTTCAATGTTATTGATGGGTCCATTATGAAAATTTGATGAAACGTGGCCTACATATTTTGTTGTTGTGTACGAGGAGTATCCAGTCTACAAATTAATGAAGCCTGGTCCCTGGAGGAAGAGTAAAGGTAGTAGCCTTTTGTAGGCTCGCGCCTATGTACTGGTAAACATATCAGCGAGTACAAGAGCTAGGGAGTTGGAGCTCCCTTCTAGTAGAAGCTGGAAAACAGGTGAAGGTTGCAACCTTCAACAGGTAGATGCCTATGTACTAGAAAAAGTCTACACTAGTACAAAACTTGTAAACCTTTTTATAATAAGAAGATTGAAGACTGAGACGACCACAACAATGGTTTCTTCCCACATTGGGTTTCCACCTGAAATATCTTGGTTTTCATGTGTGCTACTTATGTGTGTTGATTTATTCTGTTCTTACTCCATCTGTTTACTGGTTAGTAAATCATCTCACTCTAATTTAGGACAATGAATTAGTTGTTTATGAAAGTTTATTATCTTTATGTTGGTTTCATTCTTTAAAGGCATGGACATATGCTAGTTGGTTTCTAAAAAACAATGTATATAGTTTGAAAATGAAAAACATTATTCAGAAAGTTTAAATACTAATTCACCCCCCTCCCCCAGTGCTTTTCCCAACAATTGGTATCAGAGTGGGTCCTTCAAAAGAAGCTTTATCTCTTGAAGGAATATCTCTCACGATGAGAAATCATGAAGGAATGGGATTTATCTGACCACCAATCTTCAATGGAAATAACTTAACATTTTGGAAGACAAGAACCATAGACTATCTTCCATTACTTGGAGCTGATGTTTGGGAAATTGTGGAAGGAGGATACTAATATCCAATAGCAGCCCCCACAGATCCAGCAAAAAAGAAATCATATGCAAACAATGCCAAAGTTGTCAATGCATTATTAGGAAGTCTATCAGAATCATTATTTGTCAAAGTCATGCAGATCAACACAGCCAAAGAAATATGGAACAGAATCATTCAAAGCTACAAAGGAGACTCCTAGGTAAAACTTGCTAAGCTCCAAACTCTCAGAATTCAATATGAAACTCTCAAGATGAATAATGATGAAAGTATTTCTAGTTACTTTTTATGAGTAGATGAGATTGTAAATCGTATGAATAATCTGGGTGAAGAAATAAAGGAGGCTACTATAGTAGATAAAATTTTAAGATCTCTATATTCTAAATTTGAGTCAAAAGTATCTACCATTGAAGAGAAGTAGGGTATAAAATCTGGAACTATTGTTCAACTCCATGGAATTTTAACTGCCTTTGAAATCAGGATATATATAAAAAAAAAGACGAGGTAAACTTTGTGAAGAAACTTCAACTGGGTACTAGAAGATTCAAAGGTAAGCTTCCCGTCAAATTTTTTTCTTGTGTTAGAGTTGGTCATTATGCTACCAAATGTCCACATAAATATAACCATGACAAAGGAAAGGATTCTGCAAAAGGTAATAGGAAATAATTTCCTAATAGAAGAAATTATTATACTCATGAAGATATTGATGTCTTGTCTAATAGTGATGAAGGTTAATCTGAACAAGATATTGAAATAATCATGGCTTATGAAAATGACAATTTTATGGATGCCTTAGAAGAACAATAATTTCTTGAAGAAATCACTCATCCTAAAATCTGTTTGAAAGAAAATAATATGATCATAAACACTTTGACACATCAACTCACTGAAAGGGAAAACCACAATGAGAAATTAGAATGTGAAGTAGTGGGTCTAAGAAAAGAACTTGAGAAGAAAAAAGATCTAAATCTTAGATTTGCTAAAGGATCAGAAACCTTAGATGAAATCATCAAGGTTCAATGTTCTCCTCTTATAAAGACTGGTCTTGGATACACTAGAGAAACATCCAAACCAGAAAAGCCTTCAGCCATCACCAAAAGCTATCTTCATGTAACAAAAACTAGTGAACCATGCCTCAATCCTCAGCAAAAGCCTAAAGGTACTCCCCAGGTAAACCATGCTCATTTACTCCAAAGGTGAACATAAATAGAAGCACCAACCAAAAGGTGAACAATAGGAAAATATTTTATGATCACAAAAACTTCTTCTTTAATGGACAATTCTTTTCATGCCATAACATTGGTCATAAGGCTATTCAATGTGTTTCTTACAAAACTATCATAACTAGAGAAGTAAGAAAACAAACGAGCATGACCAGAATCAAGAAGAGATCTTATAATAACTTTTCTCCTCTTGAATATGAAATTGAACGTTCATTTTGCAATAACTTTGGTCATGAAGAATCTGAATGCATAAGCAAATTTTCGCCAAGATATCAAAAGGAGCAAACATTATCCAACTCCAAGGTATGGAAAAAGAAGGAACTACAGTAAAAAAGATATGACATATCTATGTTTGTAGAAGGAGTAGAAAATAAATGGTACATTGATAGCGGATGCTCAAAATGAATGCTAGGTGATAATGATAAAATCATTTCGTACAATGCTCTATAAAAGGAAAAGAATGTCTCTTTTGGAAATAACACACCAGATGTCATTAAGGGTAAAGGTTTTGTTTATCTAAAAGAAAAGGTTAAAGCTGGAAATGGTATCTATGTTGATGGTTTAAAGCATAACTTATTGAGTGTTAGTCAAATGCGTGATCAAGGAAATGAAGTTGTGCTTCGATCAAAAGAATGTGTGGTTTGTGAGCTTGACACAGGAAAGACCATAATCAAAGGTACAAGAAATACAAGCAATATATATATACTAAAAGGAGGTTAAGAGAAATGTTATCTAAGAAAAGTAGAAGAGAACTGGTTATGGCACAAAATATTGGGGCATCTAAGCTTTTCTCAAATAAGAAAATCATGTAGGCTCAAGGTTGTCTATGATCTTCTATATATCATTATCCTAGAAGATACCGTCTACAAACAATGTCAATTTAGTAAGAAAACTACAGTTCAATTCAATGCAAGGGAAGGATCGACAAGTAAGCCTCTTGAACTCATTCATACTGATTTGTGTGGACCAACAAGGAAAAAGTCACCTCGTGGAGAAGAATACTGTATTTTATTCATTGATGATTTTTCTAGAATGTGCTGGATTGGTTTATTAAAACATAAAGATGAAGAATTTGAAAAGTTTAAATTCTTCAAAGCTTTAGCTGAAAATGAATTAGATCTAAAAATCAAATTTATCATATCTGATCGAGGAGGAGAATTCATATTAGATGACTTTTTCGAATTTTTTGAGCAACATGGAATAAAGAGACAATTCTATGTTTCCAGAACTCCTCAACAAAATGGCATGGTAGAAAGAATGAATAGAATAGTTCAAAAAATGGCTCAAAATACAGATCTACATAGACGCAATACAATTGCCTCATATATAGCGAGGGGTTGCCTTCTAGGGAAAAATCCATAAATTAAACATAAATTCTACTATCAGATCTCTGCGTAATGAACGACCTAGATTTACTACAAAATTACAAGATTTTACAAGGCAATTTTACATATATTTTTAGCTTCAGGGGTGCTACCCCTGATCCCCCTGTGGGGGGGGGGGGGGGGGGGTGGGTTCCTAAAGGTCTCAACCACCCCCCTGGACCCCCCTATAGCAAATATTTTATGGGTGGCGTTGCTGCCCCATTATGAACTAGGGTCCAATGCGGCAATAACTTTGAATACATAAGATAATCAGGCTCCACACCCAATAGGCATCTGCTTGTTATCGCATGTGGCCATGTTAGTGGGATGTGGTTCATCCTCTCCCCACATATAGAATTCTCATTCACTACAATAGATGCTTGACATGTCGTTGGGATGTGGTTCACCCTTTCCCCACGTGTATGATCCTTCCTACGATTGCTGGTTGGCATGCATGTAAGATGTGGTTCATACTTTCCCTACTCTCTGTGATTTTCATGTGTGTAGGATTTGGTTTATCCTTTCCTTATGATGGTTGTGATATGTGACTGTAGGATGTGGCTTATCCTTTCCCTATGATGGTTGTGATATGTGACTATAGGATGTGGTTCATCCTTTCCCTACGTGTGGTTGTGAGTAGGATTTATTCTTTTCCTACTATTTCTCCAGTGTCATCCTACCCATGTAGTCTGGGACACATGGGAAATGCATCTCACATGAAAAATTAGTTGGGAAAAGTGGATAGGGACCATAGAACTACCGATGGACACATTGTGTACTGTCATACTCCCTATGTCAAGGATTCATGATGTTCAACAACTTGATCACTTGGGATAAAGTCCAACTGGTGTTTGAACCCTGGTTACGTGGATTGACCTTTGTTAGTGGGGAGTGGCAAGGTCTTATGACTCACTCTCGATCAATTCTTCTTCATTATCTATATTAGTGTTCAACAAAGATGAGACAAGATGCAGAGGTGGTTCATGATGATAGGATGGCATGATGAATTGGTAGGTGGAATTCTCCCTAGTTGAGAGGGAGTGGTGGAATTGGAAATTAGGGGCAAATTCCACTTTTGGCAGCTCCCTCTATGAAAATAATTGTGGCATTGAACTCCTCTTTTCAAGAGGACCAAAATTGACCCAAAGATCACTATATTCGAATAAGGAAAAATATATTGTTGAAATTAAGCCCCCTCATGTGTAATTTATCAAGGTCAGCTTGTGGATCATTTTACAAGTGAAACCCCTCTCCACCTCCTATAATAGGGAGTGTCCTCCAACATCATTTGATCATTTCACCCACATTATTTACTCTTTGGAATAGCCACCGAAGGAAGGTGTTTCTAGCGAAGGAGCAAGGGTTAGGTTATTGTCTTGGCAGGGTTGTTTGATGGGCTAAATTCCTTTGCCAGAAGGTCAAGCCTCCTAGGGACAATTTTGGGCCCTTTTGTGGACTACTATGAGCTTTCCTATCTTTTATTAGAGATCTGAGGTTTGATATGAAGTTGTCATTGTGTATAAAGGCTTATCTAAGGATGTTTTGGGTGCGAATTTTTTGGTGAATCTCTCCTAAAAGCAAGCCATGCTTATTTGGGTCATCTACAGCTAGGCTACAAGCCTTGTGTACCTTGTTTTGGAGTCTAAGAACCTATAACTAGTAATCCACAATCGGTCATGCCTCTTCAAGGGCTATGTAGTTGATTTTTGAAGCCTAGAAGAACGCTTAAGGGCAATTGCCAACGAGTATTTGGAGGTTATGTTTGAAGGGAAGCCACAGTAAATAGAAGGTCTAGTAGGCAGTGAATGAGGTGTTGTAGTAGAATGTGTTTATGCCCTAGCCAATCCTACCACAATTGCATAAAAGTCAACGTTCCTTGGAGGTTGCTCAGAATGACAGATTTGCAGCTTTATTTGAGCCATCTCCTTATCTAAGGGTAGTGGTATTTGACATTCACATTTGTAGGTGATTTTGACTTTGAATTATTACATTCTCTCTCTATTGAACATTTTATATTAATGATAAGAAGAATTGATAAATGGTTTTCCCCATCTTGGGGTTTTCCCTGTCTTGAGCCATATCCTTGTGTTCTCTTGTCTTATCTTGTATTATACTTCTATCATTTATGTTCTTCCTTGAGTTACTGCTTATATGATAACGACTTATGTGATTGCTAATGGAACCAAATTGTATTGATAAATGGGCTAATATGGATTAGTGAAGTAACTAAGTAGAGAACATGTACCAAATTTTAACAGAATTTTTTGATCTTCTAGTTCCGTAGAATTCCTGTGTTTGAATCAAATGTCATTCCCCTCAGTGAAATATTTATTGGTTGGTGTGTTAGCGCTTGAAATTTCACCTCAGGCTAAAAAAGGCAAACCTCAAGGCAACATCAAACCATTTAGCCTCGTAGCTAGCCCTACGGGGCAGGAGAAGGCTCTCTCCGGTCAATCTCGGTAAAATCTTCAATGGATGAGATGACCAATAGGGTAACACTGATTTTAGGCTAGTAAACTGATCAAAAGGGTTGATTTGGGGTTTTTAGGGTTTTTGCTGGCAAATTGAGGGGATGGCAATTTTGGGTGCGGGGATTGGACACAGTTTCTGCAGGGGTTCTTTGGGGCGAGGTAGGAGACAGTATTGATGCCTTTGATTGAGGTGGATGATTAGGAACGAAAGGTGAGGCGTTAAGGAGAGCAAACAATAACTTTGAATTCTCCTTAAACAGTAGAAAAAATTGAAATTAAACAAACTTAAAAGCAGAGCATGACAATCATGAATTCTTACTTTAACACTTCGTTTGCTTAATGTGCAGAAGGAAAAGAAAGGAAATGATTCACATAACCCACTTACAGGTAAATAGAGAAACATACCATCAATACATGTAACCACAAGAATCCCAAAAAGGACTGCAAAACCCTGGTCTTCCTTAGCCAAAAATTGCAGAGATACATTGAAATAATACAATGATAGCTTCTCCCTCAAGAGTCCAACCATGAAAATGAACAAGAAAGTACATAAAATAGATCATCTAACCTCTTTCCCTGCCTCCATGGGTCGAGCTCACTATCCTAGGAGCTGTTTCAACCACTTCTAAACTTGGCACTAAAAACTAGGCAGTCAAAACAACTTGCCTTTATAAACTAGGAAACCAATCCATTCATTAAATGTTTTCTATTTCATGAATGAATCTTCTAGAAGAGATACATAAGAGTAAAAGTGTCATAAAAGTACATTAATTACATCAAATAGGATAATAATCCACCCCAAAAAGTCAAACATGGTCAAATCTGCGTTTTTCTGAGCTGTACAGTGAAATTTTGAGAAAATTTGCCCGACGGGTCGCGCACCTTTGCCTAACAGGTCGTGCACCTTTGGGACCACTTTTGGAGCACTTCCAGGTGTCCAAATGAAGCAAGAGTAGGCTTGTTGGAAAGGTCTGTGAGTCTACTTTCTAACCCAACTGGCATTTCTGAATTTGGTGGTAATTTGCCTCTCCAAAATTGCAATCTCCCACGACTGCTTTCTGAGTGTCAAAAATGTGGCAGAAAGTCATTTTTTTCTTGTTGTTTGACTTTCTGGAGGCCCAAAACTTGGTGAAATCTCTAGTCCTTTGATGAGCATGTGTAACTTTGCATGAAAAATTTGGAAATGCTGAGTTTTTGCAAAATGGAGTTGCCGGGATGAAGGGTCTCATGGGGGGTGAGACCCGTTAATGGAGAAAACCTATAAATTCCCTAAAAAAACCAAAATTTACCCAAAATGCTCAAAATTTCTTGGGATTTGTGCTATGGCTAGGCTATTTAGTGCCTTGGTCCTTGAGTGAAGCCTCGGCCAAGATCTGGAGGGGATCGGGCCTCTTTCTCCGTTTTAGTGCCTTGGCCAACCGCCTTTGAAGCACCTTCATCTTCGCTTTGCACACGTGCATCCCCGCCCAATAATGGTTCTTCATGTTCCTCAACAGTTTCTTATCTTTGTTGGCCTTAGCCAACAGCCTTTTCAAATGAGCATTGTCCCAAATAAGCATAGATTCTCAATCTATGGGTGTCAAATCACCGGGTCTCTTGCGAGCCAATTCCTGGTCTTCACGAATCTTCTGCAACTCATAAAGCTTGTGCTCATCTTCCAACTATTTGTTTCGCTGCTCTAAATAATTAATTATCCATTTTGCCATTAGCAACTTTGTGTGCAGCGACTCATTCTCAGTCCTTTGCTCTCGGATGATATTCTTGAGCTTTGAGCTAGGAGAACCGGCGTCAAGATCAATAACTGGATCACCTGACAATCCCTCCTCAACATTGGCTGCTTGCCCCTCTCTGATACCTGTGCTGCTATCGGAAGCGAGGCCCCTTCCACCTGGTGTGGAGATAACACTCGCGGTGCTGATGAAGAAGGCGAGACCCCTTCCACCTGGTGTGGAGAAAGTACTCACGAGCTGCTGCAAATAAGGCCCTCTGGCCTCTCTGATAAGTAACCAAAGGTGAGGAGGACATGTCTAGTGATGGGGATGTCATGCTGCTGAGATGGTCCTCCCTCCTCGTGAACAACCTCAAGATGTGGCAGGGGGGATGATGTGAAAAGTTCACGAGAGATGAACTCCTCCCATGAGATGCCTCGCTGAGCCAACTGATGTAATACTACAAGCTGAATCAAACCATAATGGTAAAGGCTCCTATACTGCTGTGCTGGGCTCTTCCTCTGCATTATGGACACCATCCTCTCAATGTTCTGATAGAAGAAAACAGGGATATTCATCATCCGTACCCATGTGAAGTGCATCAATATGCGGATATGGTACGAATATATTTGTGAAAATCTGCCCTCACAGGTAAAATAGAGCATGATGAGCCTCATCATGGGAGCATACTCACTCCTGAGAAATCTGAATGGAAACGCACCTGCCAATTGTCTCATGAATGTTGGTCTAACAAAAGGCTCAACATGAACAGTGTCCAACACCTTGCGCTTATTCCATATCTCCCCGACATTAGGTATCCCTGTAGCCTGTGCAATCACCTCGGGTGTCAAAATAAAGTCCACCCCGGCAAGGTTGACATGTCCATCATACAAGTGTAAAACAAATAGGCGAGCCAACTCTCTGTGGTGCTGAATCTGAGAGATCTTCTCGCAAAACTCATAGCAAGACATGTACTGAAAACATGAGACTGCCATAGGACAAGCCTGTAAATCCGTCAAAGAGGTGGGCTCTTCTCTCCTGTGATGACCACCCTTTCCCTTATGAGGCCTCCTCTGTACCTCAATTTCTGAAGCTAATGCCTGGTCATCACTCTGCTCATAGGTTTCAGTTTCTGACAGTGTTTAAGGAGCAGAGTGGCCAAAATGTACTGTTGTTTCTGCCTGCAAAATGCTGATTTATATGCTGTTTCAAGGGGACAAGGAACATGAGGAGAATGTTAGGGGAGGGGCACTTCTAAAGGGAAAATGGGAATAAATATATAAAACAGGGATTTAAGGGAAAAACATTGTAAAAATCATTGCATATGCATCATGATATACATGTTTACATTGGCATAATGAGGGGTAGGGTTAGGGCTTGAGTTTTTATCTTTTAGGGAAGAGGGGTAGGGTTTAAGGCTCTTAGCAAATTTGGAAGGGAAATTTAAATAAAATGATAAGAAATATGTAATGAGAGGTGGACAATAGGAAAGAAAATGGATACCTCAAAACATCATAATAAACCCTAACAATTTTGACAACTTCAAGCCCAAAAGCACAATGGATACTTTTACTTGCAAAATGAAGACCTTTAAAAATACAATCATGATCTTCTTGAACTGTAGCAAGCAATAATTTTTTAAGATTGAGGGCCTACCTTGCAAAAATTTAGCAACTCGTGGTTCCTTAGCAAGTTGCTGGCGGTTTTCTATAGAGGGAACGCTGATGGGTCGCGTGCACTGCCCAATAGGTCTCGCGTGCCTGACGGGTCACGCCCGTATAAAATTTGCACTGGCGGAGGTGCCCTGACGGGTCGCACACCAGTCTTGACGGGTCGCACGTCTCCCAAACCCACCGAATTCACTCAAACGCTCTTGCAACTGATTTCTCTATCACTTGGATGCACAATGAAGCTTGATGGAGGGAAATAGAGCCTTTATAACCTTGCTTTGAATAAATTTCATGTCACAACCCACTTTCTAATGTTTTTCCTTTGACACTTTAAAAACTTGACTTTTTTGGTTTCCTTTGTCCTGAAATTGACTCATTTAATGCTATTGCTTGATTCTTTTTGCAGGGATATCATCTGAGGGATCTTGGCAAAGGGAGCCAAGGTTACATGCTGTCCTTGGAAGTTTTTTGAGATTTCATCACTTTTTACAAAAAATTTGAAAAATGACCTTGGCTTTAAAAACAGAGTTTTTAAATCCAAGGTGAAAATTAACTGTACAAGATAGAAATTTGCGAAGAAACACCTTTAAAATCATCCCTCTGGCTTGCTGAACATTTACTGACCTTCAGAGACATAACCTTGAAGACAAACTTGACCAAAACCCTAGACCTAGGAATTTGACCTCAAGACAAGACAAGACAATCTTGAAAGATTTTAATGACTGAAATGACTTTGGTCCAGCAATGCCAAGAGGGGGAAAAAGACACCAGCTCCTCCATCAGGGTTATGGCAAGCCTAATGGGATGCAAAAAATGACACTGATGAGACACCTACCTATGCAAATGCAAAGAGCTTTGATCGCTGATGGAGGGCTACTAGACCGACTCTAACATTGGCTCCAATGGGGATGGTAGCTCCTTGGAGGTGCCAAGAACCTCAGACCTTTGGGAGAGCAGACCAGTGCTTTCAACCATTGGGCGATGGAATCATTATTTCGGCAAACGACACAAGACTTTGACTCATTTATTGACTGAAAATTGACTCAATCCGACACAATTGTGAAACCAACATGACTGAAAACTGACTCACAAATGACTCATGGCTGACTTAACTAAAACAAGCACTTACAAACCTTATTGAAGGGTAGCAGTCCATCAAGATTTGAAACCATGATGATAACCACCTGTGTTTCTTACAAGACAATATACATCAAACTATATAAAAATTCCAATGCAACCAATCAAGAAGATGGCTTCTTGACTGATTCTTCTTATCAGATCTTCTGGTCAACAGTACAAACCTATCACTGGGCATCCAAAAACATAGCTGACCATGGCTGCAACAAAACACTGTAATAAATATTTTCACTGCTGGCTGCAACAAACTTGCTAGAGGATCGTGAAAAACATGAAGATTTTCCACTGCCACCTCCTGCTGAAAGATCAAGGTCTCCTTTGTTTCAAATTCTGATCTGCCTTCATCATGTGTTTCGGTAAAAGTATGCTCATGGGCTTCAAAAAACTATGAACAAATGGATGGGTAGATCTCTTCTTGGAAAAGCATTTTAGCACATGAAACATATTAAGAATCTGAAAGGTAATCCTGTATGCTCTGATCTTTTGTAGTCTGACAATATGGCAGGTCATCTTCAAATGATATGACAGCCAGATTATCATTACATTCATCAATCATGAGAAAAGAAATTTAGATGTCTCGTGAAACCCAACACTAACATTTCTATCAGCTACCATAGATTCATCTAGAGAAACCTTTTTACTTACTTGAATGAAGATCTTGTCTTGCTCTTCATGAATTGAATGAATTACCTCCTCATGCAGGCTTTGTTCTAATGGCATGAGAACATTTGGATCAAAAACTCTGTCTATGGTCTCAACAACAAAACCCTCCTTTTCACGATTCAGCACAAGGTATGCTTGGTCATTACAATTTGAATCTAATTCTGAAGTAGCTGACTGGGCATTAGCACAATCTACAATCAGCATTGGACTTACTTGCATGTTGCTGTCTTCTGTGGGCAGATCTGAAATGTCATTCTCCCTTTCATCATTTTCAGCCATATGACCATCTTTAGCCTGCTGATCTAGATTCTGCTACAAAATGTCCTGATCATCTTGATGGGAATTCTCTAAGTTTTCTTTATGCCGGTGAAATGGATCCTCATACAGAGCCTCCATGAGCTCAACGTCCATAAAATTATCATCTTTGTAATACTCCTTGAGGCTTTCAATAAAACCATAAGCATACTTGCAACAGTCTTGAACTAAATTTAATGATGGATAAGAGTCCTTATATTGTTCAATGAACATAGCATGACAATCCTTTAAACAGTAAATACAAGCAGGCGGCAAACTTTCATACCATGATTGGGCTTTACCTTCCAGAGTGGCTAAGAATCTCTTCATCAAGCAATCTTCAGGAAAATCAACCCTCAACTTGCGAATATGCATGTGAAATCTAACCAGATGTAGAGCAGCGTCCTTCCTACCATCATCTTTAAATGTAGGCAAATTCCTTGACCAATCTACCTTCGGAATTTTATTCGGAAAACCTGGGATGTGATCTCGGCTCAAGGGAGCATATCTTCTTGTGATTCGGTCCATCTTGAAAAGCTCAAAGCTACTGATCTCTCTACAGTGGAGTCACCATGAAGCAGAGGTCGTTGGATTCTTCATGAAAGGAGTCGCCAGGTGAATGATTTCAGCCTGTGAAAACTCTCAACTAATCATCCAAAAGTTTAGAGTTTACAATACACTGGGGTAAAATGCAATCGAAGTGATGTATTCACAATCTCACGGAGATTGACTGAAGCATTATTTATCTACTTGTGCTTATGCAAAGAAAAAGCGTTTCGAAGGCTACCTGGCATAATCTTCAGGCTCCGTCTAAGACTTATGAAACAAACACATCAATCCAAAAACAAGTTTGTTCTCCCCAGTATGGTCACCAATATGTTAGCGCTTGAAATTTCACCTCAGGCTGAAAAAGGTAAACTTTAAGGCAACATCAAACCACTTAGCCTCGTAGCTAGCCCTACAGGGCAGGAGAGGGCTCTCTCCGGTCTATCTCGGTAAAGATCTTCAATGGGCGAGATAACCAATGTGGAAACACTGATTTTAGGCTAGTAAACTGATAAAAAGGTTTGATTTTGGATTTTTTAGGGTTTTGGTGGAAAATTAGGGAAAGGCAATTTTGGGTGCGGGGATTGGACACAATTTTCGCAGGGGGTTCTTTAGGGCAAGGTAGGAGACTGTATTGATGCCTTTGATAGATGTGGATGGATTAGAATGACTGGTGAGAAGCTAAGGAGAGCAAGCAAGCACCTCTAATTCTCCTTAAACAGCTGAAAACATTTATATTAAGCAAACTTAAAGGCAGAGCATAGCAACCATGAATTCTACCTTAACACTTCATTTGCCTAATTTGCAGAAGAAAAGTAAGAATATGATTCACATAAAGAACTTACAAGTACAAAGAGAAGTACACCATCAATACATGTAACCACAAGAATCCAAAAAGGATTGCAAAACCCTGGTCTTCCTTAGCCAAAAATTGCAGAGATACAATGAGTAATACAATAGAAGCTTTCTCCCTCAAGAGTCCAACCATGAAAATGAATAAGAAAGTACATAATATAGGCAAGATAACATCTTTCCTTGCCTCTAGGGGTCGAGCTCACTATCATAGGAGCTGTTTCAACCAATTCCAAACTGATCACTAAAATCTAGGCAGTCAAAACAACTTGCCTCTATAAGCTAGGAAACCAATTGATCATTTAATTTTTGCCAATCTCATGAATGAATCTTCTAGAAGAGATAAAAAGTGTCAAAATATCATAAAATTACATCATTTACATCAAGGAGGATCAAAATTCACTCCAAAAAGTCAAACCTAGTCAAAACTGAGTTTTGTTGAGCTGTAGGCACAATTTATGTGAAAATTGCCCAAGAGGTCGCGCACTAATTCTGAAGATGTCGCGCACATGTGGAGCAGGTTTTGAGGCACCTCCAGGTGTCCAAATGAGGAAAGAGTGGACTTGTTGGAAAGGTCTTGATGTCTACTTTCTAACCCAAGTGGAATTTCTGAATTTGGTGTCGATGTGCCCCTCCCAAATTGCAATCTCCCAAGACTGCTGCCTGTGTGTCAAAAAGGTGGCAGAAAGTCATTGTTTGCCTATTTTTTGACCTTATGGAGGCTCAAAGCTTGGTGAAATTTCTTGATCTTCACTGAGAAATTGTGTTTTTGCATTAAAAATCCAAAAATTCAAACTTTTCCTGAAATGGACATCCTTATCGAAAGGGTCGCGCACAGTGCGCGACCTCTTGGTGAAGAAAACCTGTGTTTGGCACAAAAAATTCACAATTAACAAAATTTTCTCCAAATTTCTTGAAATTTGGGCTGGGAGTCCCCAATCAAGTACCATGCTCAGTCAAGAGGCTTTAGCCAAAATTTGGAGTGGATCGGGCCTTTTCCGTCGTTTTAGTGCCTTGGCCAACCTCCTTGGATCTGGTGATTGTAATTTTGACATTTCTCTAAAACCATGACACCTGTGTAAAACGTGAAGGAGGTGTTTCTTCCTTGGCATGTTGTGGACAAAAAACTCTCTCAGGTTTGCGAAATTCATCTTTGATTGCTCTGAAACATCATTTGAGTGAAACCTATCCCATTGTGTGGAACAAGGGATTTTGTCGAAATGAAGTGAAATGAAGGGGATAAGGGGCTTCTAAATTCTTGGGGAAATGTTTGGAAGTAGGGAGGGATGTCAGGAAGCAGGGTAAAGTGGAATCTTAGATATTGAGTGAGGGGAAGGGGTCCAAAAGGGCAAAACACAGGCCCAACCTAGAAAATTGCCAAGTTGTAGCTAGAAACTAGGGTTTGTGCGAAAATGAGGAATTTGGGGAATCTCAGCCATGGGAAGCATTTGGTAAGGTACTTTAAGGATAGGGAAAGGTGTATGAACATCAGGAGACAAGTTTTGCCGATGATTTGACCGTCCAAGAGAAATTGCCTTCAAAACCCTAGTAGAGGGAAATGACCTTACCTAGGCGCAACTAAAGCATGAACAAAGTGTAAAATGACTCATTAGACACTGAGATGATAATGAAAACCCTATGAATGATGATAGACTCATCTGAATAGTGACATAGATTGGCCTTTGGGCAACTTTGAAAAGAGTGAGAGCAAACCCTAGACCTAATGCCTAGTGACCAAATTTTGCTTGAAGACTCACCGAAATGACAAAATTTGACCTTGACACATCAAAATCACTTTGTAAGAGCAGATTTGATCACTGGAGGAAGGGTTGAAGTACTGACACTAACAGGATCAAAGAAAAATGAGAGCTACAACAAACAAAGAATAACTAAGGATAAACTTGAGATTACCAGGTATGTCCATATCCATATTTTCAATAGTATTCTACGGAAAGTTTGTATATTTTTTGTGTGTTTTGTTCTAGCATTTGGTTTTTGAAGCTAGCGATACTAATGTTGTTTACAAGAGTGATATTTATACCAAACAAAATTAATGGGTCCACTAGGGAATGACTTGTTGTTCAGTGTTATTCCTTTTTTCTTAAGTCGAATATTTCTTGAGTATCCTGAAAAACATATTTGATTCACAAAACCTGGATCTCTTAGATATTTCAAAAGTTTTTAAAATTTTTCTTGAGTTCAACACCCATCGCACTTTGTTATGAGAGGCAGTACATTAATATCACGCTGTAATTATTTATAAAATGTGGCTATCCTTGTTCATCACACATATATTTAATGTATACCTTTGTCGATCTCTGAAATTTGAAATTTTCCCATGGTTTCCTCTATGTGATCTTGGGCCTGTTCATTGCTATGGTTTTTGAGTTTTGTCTTAGCCTGTTGTAGCTCAAACTTTTCAGTTTTGGTTTTTTCTGGCTATTTTGTTGTGAAATTTTTATAATTTTACATTACCTTGATTTGAGTTTTTATTCACTCGCTCAAGTAAATGATACTATTTAACTTTGCATATTCAATTATTAAGAGTTTTTCTTTCTTTATTTTGGTTATCATTTCTAGAGTTTTGTTGTTTATAGTTTAATAAAAAGCTTTCATTTCTTTGCTTAAGATATTATTTCTTCCAAAAGGAAAAAGATTGCTTGAATTATTTCGTTTATGATACTGAATTCCTTGTACAATTGTATGCCTCATTCTATTTACACAAACAAAAGAAAATAGATTCTTGCATCTCACATGGTAAATTGTTGTGTTTTAAAATAATTGTTTTTGGTGTAAAGGAATTTGCTAAAAATATGACTTTTACAACTTGGGAATTGAAAAGATTTTCTTTTATGTAATTAAAAATTCATTGAATTGAAAAATATTACATTTCCATATTCATTGCATTAAGATTCGATTTCACTCATAATACCATTTGTTTCATTTCCATTCACCTATTGAGTAAATAATAGGTTAAGGATCAATGCCTAATATAATTAACTAGACATTTTATATTTGTATTATAGTTATGGCTACATTATATTAGTTGCATAAATTTGGAATAGGATTTCAAAGTAAATGCTCCAAATTTTCAAACAAACATAGAAGATTGTGATAGGGAGAAAAAACCGTTTGTTGCATTTTGTCTCTTACAAGCTCATCTTACATAGGATTTAAACACGAGGTCACATCGGACCTAGCAAAGTAATCTACCATGCTTCATTGGTTATGATGGAATTGATATCACTAGTACAATATGGCTAATTAGTTACTAAAATAACAACTAAAATTTTCTATAAATGACCATTTTTTAGTTGATGACTAGTAGTGACTAATTTACAATATCTTATCAGGGGACCAAATTTTAGTCGTACTTAGCTTAATAATTAATTAGTTGTCTCAATTTTATCATCTAATAGTATATTTAGTCATTAATTTAGGCCTTGATTTAATCATTAATTTCCACAATTAATGACAAAATACATAACAAACTATACTACTATATGTTCAACCTAGAAAACCAATTAATGACAAAGGAAATATGACTAAATTTCAGGCGTGTTATAAAATACTATAAATTAGCTACCGATAGTTCTATATATGAAATATTTAGTCATCGTTTATAATCACAAATTTATCATTTACAATAGTCATTTATCTTTTTTTGGTAGTTTCATATTCATTTCATTTACTTTCATTAACAATAATTATTAATGACTAATTTAATAATTGTATATCCATTTTATTAATGTTCATAATTAATCAATATAGAATACAAGTTTAGTAGTTTTAGATTGATTTGGCATTCATTTTTAATCAACATAAGTTAATTAGTATGATTTTGCAATTAAACTAAAAAAATGTCATCCAATGTGCATGTTCATATAATATGAAAAAAAAGTTACATATTTTAATTACAATACTAAATGATATCAAATAAAAATATAAATAATTTCAGCCACGTAAATTATATTATATGAAAGGTTAATTATTTCAATATGAGTTTCCAACTTAATATTGGTTTGACTACAATTTACACATGAAATAATGTATCATCAATTCAAACCATTATCATTATGTTGCCAAGGTATTGCAAGTCAATCCGCAAACCATAAATACTTTACCATTAGTCCATATTTATATGTGTCATGTGGGATATTTACTTTAAGCGTATCAGTACTAGACTGACTCTCTTCTCTCTCACGTTCTGCATTTGTTGCTCCAATGTTATTGTTCTCCTCTTTCTTCAATTCTTGCTTCTTACCATCAATACTAAGTTCCTCTTCTGAAAATGAAAGAAGATACAATGAAAAGTATAAGACATGAAATATGAAGAACATTGGAATATAAAATAATGTAGACAATAAAGGATAAATACAACATATACATCAACATCAACAATGTCAATGCTATTTTTCTGCAGAAAAGCAAGAAACTCATACAATTTTTCTTCATTTTGTTAGATATTTCTCAAGGAGAACTGTGTAATGGATTCTAATGTGTCCAAAATTTCTTATGATTAATCCATCCATCATCATAGATCACAGAACTTCATGAGTAAGCTAGAGCTAAAAAACCTTTTTATAGGAGAAAGGAACAAGTATCTATTGGGAGAAGGGTCAAAGTTATAAAATATTATCAAAAAAAATACATAAAATTTCACAAATTCTATTAAAAATCGTTAATATTAATTTAAAAAGATGAATAACAAATTGCGGTTTGAAATGTTTTATTAATTTGTTTAATTATATTTTATAATTATTCGATATATGAATGTGTGTTCTAACTATTTCTTATAAAGTGTAGAATTGAAACATTGGTGGTGATTATGTGAGTAAAAAATTGCATTATTAAAAAGACATTTAAATAATTTATTTAAATAATATTCAAATAGAAAGATAATTTAATAATGAGTCAAATAGAATGAGGTTTGCTTAAAATTATAATTAATAATTCCATATTAATATTTAATACAATTAATTCTTATAAAGTTTGGTAAAATAAAATGTTAGATGTTATATAGTGTGAAATTGAAAAGTATTATGATTAGTGAGAAAAAAGAATTTTTTTTTTTTTAACCTAAAAAAACTAATAAATAGTGATAAATTAAGTATGGGTTATGTATGGCAACAGTATGTGAGTGTGTGTGTATTATTATTATAATTAATGAATATAAATATAGAAATTGTGAAGTTGACCAAATGAGAATGAAAATATTTTTAATGTATTATTTAGTATGACATGATTAGTATTTATATATAGCGTATTCATGAAATGATTATTTGATTGATTACACAACCAATTGGGGTCTAGTACAATTTTGATAATGGGAAGATGGAGTTTAAATTATTAGTGGGAAATATGGTTGATGAGGAGCTTCCATGATTGGCTAAGTCTATACCCATCCTCTCTATTAAAATTTTTAGGGTTCTTCTCGATTTCCAAGGCATCTCAAATAACATGAGAGTTATAAAAAGGAACAAACACTAGGATTTTCAAATAATCAAAATGAATGAGATGGTCAAAATTAAAAGAGTTCTGAAGAATGGTTGATTTTGATAGATGATTGTTGTTTGTATCAACTATCTTCTCTTTTAGCCTGGATTTGAAAGGATGTCTAGTTTGGCCAATATAGGATTTCCCACATGAACATGGAATCTCATAGACCCTTAAGCCTTGCATCTGGCCTAATTTTTCTTTACTCGACTGGAATAATTGCTTGTGGGTTTTATGGGAATTGAAAAAGGTTTTAATGTTATTTTTGGCCAATATCTTCGCTATAATATTTGTGGTCCCTTTTGTGTAAGGGAGACTGGAATGGACATAAGAAGGAGAGGGGTTAGGATTGGTGGATCTATGGTGAGAGACAACTTGAAAGGATTTTTTGATTTGAGAAGTGGAATATAAATTGACTTTGAAGGCTTGGAACAAATGTGTTTTTTTCAGCTGAAAGGTTTTCTTCAGTTGTGCGATAGTGCTCACTATGTGGTTAGATGACTTGTACAAACAAAGAAAATAAAACATCACCGTAGAAAAGATCACCTTAGGAACTTAGTATTCAACCTTTAGGAAAATATTATGCATAATCATGCCAACTAAGTTACATGCTAAAATGCTTAGGTTGTATGTAACTTTTGAAAACATTTGGAAATAAAAATACAATATATAATAAATAATGTATGAC